>JAWZYV010014153.1:0-218349 GCA_038373885.1 Cheiracanthium punctorium
TCTGAAACTATCCATCGGAGCGCGTTTTTATTGATTCTCGACCCCCCCTCTGGGACTCCCATCGATACATAAAATTTCGAATACTTTGACACCAAACTTAACCTTTTAATCTTACAGGCCCAGGGGGTCATACGAAGCTCCCCTGTATTTTCATTTCGGGCAGTTTAAACACTAGTTTTACTGGAGCAAGGAGAGAGAGATGCTAACTGCCCGAGAACTCAGCGGAGAAGAAACCCGATAAATGGGTGAAGGGTGTTTAAATAGTACGGCTTTCGGCGCAGAGAGAGGGAAAATTTTTTTAGTTGTTTTATTGATTCAAGATTCGAATCACTGATTCGAATCATCGAAGTAGTGAGTGAGTCGAGATTCGAATCAGTAAAATGAGTCGAACCGCCCATCTCTAGTAAACAAACAACAAAAGGGTCCATATAAGAACTTCCTGTTGGCATAAAACCTTATGTACACCCCGCGATTCATTTTCTATTCTGGCAGACCAGGTAAATAAGAGAATTCCGAATGAGCCAATCACGAGGCATATAGGGTTGCCAGAAAGGGTGCAAATAAGCTTTGCCGTTCAGACTGCCACTTTCGGGTAAAACTCGAGTAAAACACGAACTGCTCGAGTTTTACTCGGGGAGATTGACATCGTGAACGGTTTTGGGTATTTAATAGGAAAAACAGGAGCGGCACGTATAAAAACTTGAGCTACTCAATTTGGCAGTCTGAACGCTTTGTTTATCTCTCCGAAAAGCTCAAATCGGGCATCGTGAACGGCTTGGGTTTTTCCCGAGTAACTCGAGTTACTCAAAAGTGGCAGTCTGAACGCGGCCCATATGTTAAACCTCCTTCACACGAACCAACCAACCAATAGCCAATGTTACCTTGTAAACAAACATGGCGTCTACAATTGCTAAAGCAGCTACAAAACATGCAAGACCCATATTATCAACTAATCAAATCGAAGCTAGACGAAATGTTCTTAAATTATATAAAGCATGGAATAGGCAGTTACTACGCATAAGTAATATATAAATTTGCTTTTCTCCAGTGTTGAATTTTTTAATCACTCTTGTTATCATGTTTACGTTGATGTTTTTTTTTTTTTTTTTTTTTTTTTTTTTCTGCTCTACTGAATAGTGTTATTTTGTGATGACCATATAACAATTCTGTGTTCTTTTTATTTTTAAATTTACTTTATCTCGGATATAAAGTATATTTTATGTTTGTCGATCATTAAAATCATTTTGATGTCTTATGTCATTGAAATTCAGAAACGTTATGTAGAATATTTAATTTCTATTAAAAATTTCACAGTATTTACATAATATAAAAAATGTTGTAGTTTTATGTGTTTTGTTTTTTTTTTATTTATACGTATTAAAATTCTGAGTGTATGTAAACTAATTTATCTTTCAGTTCAGCTCCATTACTTGCCTATTTCATTGAAAATGGCCCGAGATAAATTAAAAGAAAATTTTATGAAGAATAAGGATGTCACAGACATACGAGTAATTGATTTATTGGTTGCTAAGGTATGTAGAAGTTATTTTCTATCACCTATATATATCCTTGAATTTTTTATCTGTAGATCATTAACACAACTGTTTAGGGGGTCTATCACAAAGCATGGTCGATTGCCAAATGGGAGGGTGATACACAGGGTGGTTATCAAGCAAGATAAAATTTCTTCTTGGTACTTACATATTAACCCGGCAGGCTATCAAGACGAGTGATTTTTCGCTAAAATAAATGCTGAACTCATGAAATTATTTATGGTTTGGAATATGATTAGCAACACTTTGCCAGCACATTTGATGAAGAAATAGTACTGCCGCTGGGTAATGACCGCTGGGATAATACGTAAGTAACCTTCTTCTTTTAAGTAAACAATTTAGCAGTTTAATAATAATACAGCTATAATATTTACTGTCATTACTGTAGTATTTACAGTATATACTTAATAATATTAATATCTTAATAATATTAAGTGATAATAATTGTAGTTTTAAGTATGTCGATGATGCATTGTAAGAGGGAAAATCTGTGTACATAATCCAAAATTATCTTCTAACCCATAATAGCCCTTGATAGCAGAATATGTAATGCATATAAATATGCACATATATGTAATGTGCTTGCGTTACATTGGGATTGTGACGAAATCTGATAAAAGTGGGTCACAAAGACCCATTATCTTAAGAAATATGGGTTTTTGCATATGCCAAACTCATTATTTGCATATATTTTGCATCATAGTCAACAAAATTTGGGTAAATTACTCAAAAATCTGAGTAAACGCAAACCCTGGTTACTGTGACTTAAAAAAAATTTCTTCTAGGTAACTATTTCTTTGAAAAAAATATCTTTAAAAAACCTCAAAATCTCTACAAACTGTCTGCAAGACTTAGGAACTAACTTATAACATAAATACACTTGTGGAATATGTTATAGTGCAACTCCGCAAGTGTATTTATGCATGGTATGCACAAGTACATCTGTATTATCTAGCTATGTAATGATATAATTTGGCACTGCTCAAAATATAGCATAAAACAAACCACCAAATTGTCAGAATTGCCATTATCTGCTATAAACCGTTGTTTATTTTTTAATATTTCTAAGTGAGGCTTTAGCCTAACCTAGAGAGCTAAAACTCCTATTCATGCAATGGACATTTCTATTTTTTCTAGAAAGGGCTCCAGGGTAATGTAGGTAGTAGGTAAGGAAGTAAACTGGCATTTTTTTTATACATGGACTGTTTATCTACTGCTACTAACAATCTTAAACATTAAACTTTAGGGCCGTGGTCTAGGATATCTAGGAAGTCTAGCGTGATGCGTGGTCTAGGAAGTTTGCTGCAAAGTGATAACAAAGTGGAACAAGCGCTTTGCATAGATGTGTGCGCGTATGCATATACACGTGTTCATATGCGCACTGTGTATTCAATTATCATAAGATATGAGTTTTCAGATAGTTTTGGATTATGTGCGCAGATAGTTTTTTCTTTTATCTAACCATGTCATAGTCAGATAATGTAGACGCATGCACGCAGATACATTCAAAGGTCTTGCAGATAGTTTTCTGGTAATTCTAAGGTTTTTTTTTTTTTTTTTTAAATGGATAGTTACCCAAAATCTGTGGGTCATTCCATGTCAAATCAACACAATTTTGGGAGATTTTCCAAATTGATGTCTCAGAATTTCATGATTTTTGGTATGCAGCAATATATCACAGACTTGCAAAAAAATACCAAATTTCAGTTATGTAGCACAATTATTTTTGAAGTTATTAATTTTTAAAGATTTAAATTTTTATGAAAAAAATTCATATTTTGGCACCTTTAGATGCCTATAGGCTGGCAATCAGTGATGGTATAAAGCTGAGAGTGGTCTCATTCTAAAGCTGTTGGATGGGGCTTTAATATGATATGCCGCAAGATAGGAATTATAATTTTAAGAAATTGAAAATTTTAAAATTTAAATTTCTCAAAAAGTGGCAATTTTAAAAATTCCAAAATATTATCAAATATAGTTTGTAATGTCTTAATTCATACAGCAAAATTCTATCATGGGATCTCAGTGGGATCAGGAGATACTGGGCTTCAGAAGTACACATGTTTTGTAAATAATGTACAACTACTACAACTACTGACTCTTATGCCTGACAGCTGGAGTGTGAGGAAAATAATGCATGAATTTTCGGCCTCTAACTACTTAGTTTGACAAGCCAAGACATTGTTGATCAAAAAGGGTGCCTTGTCTGGTCCTGATCTGAAACCAAGAAAAAGTCTGTCAAATCATACAATTGATATTGTTAAAGGATTTTTTACAAGTGACAAAATGAGCAGAGTGATGCCAGGGATGAAGGACTTTATATCAGTGAAAGACGACAGCACAAGTGGTAAAGAACATGTTTCAAAAAGGTTAATGCTTATTAATTTAAAAGAAGTGTATAGAATTTTCAGAGAAAAATTCCCAACTGCAAAAGTGGGATTTTCTAAGTTTGCAGAACTTAGGCCTAAAAATTGTGTTCAATAAGGCCAGGGTGGAACACCCTCAGTGTGTGTGCACCACTCATCAGAAAGTGAAGCTTATGTTTGAAAATGCACGAATGAGTTCAATGCCGGATGGCAAAATTAAAACATACAAGGACTGCCTGCAAATGATGGTTTGTAGCCCACCATCAACTGACTGCTTCTTTTCAAATTGTGTTTCATGTCCAGGTACCAAAAGGACTAGAGAACTTTTAGAAAAATCATATTAAGACAATGCAATTGAGACTGTCACATACAGACAGTGGAGCTCTGTGGATCGATGTAACTTGGAAATAATTAAAAAATCGGTTAGTGAATTTGTTGATGCATTTTGTGAAAAACTTCTTGTTCCACTTTGTTATCACTTTGCAGCAAAAGAACAAAGTGCATTTCTTTGACATACAAAGGAAAATCTTTTGGAATGTGAAGTGGCTGTCATTTGTGACTTTTCTGAGAATTATTCGATCATTTTGCAAGATGAGGCACAATCACATCATTGCTCAAATAGTCAGGCAATCATTCACCCTTTTGTGGTGTATTTTAAAGAGAAAGAAGTCAAACATTTAAATTTTGTAATAATATCAAACTGCCTCAATCACAACACTACAGCCATCTACCTGTTCCAGACAAAGTTGATGGAATATCTGAAATGCAAGTTTCAAAGACCTCCCAAAAAAATCTTCTATTTTTCTAACGGCTCTGCGGCCCAATAAAAAAAAAAAAAAAAGCTTTATTAACTTGTGTAATCATAAGCAAGATTTTGGAAATGAGGCTGAATGGCATTTTTCAGCAACAGCATGTGGTAAAGGACCATGCGATGGGCTGGGGACCACAGTCAAAAGACTAGCAGCCAGAGCAAGCCTACAAAGACCGTATAAACCAAAGTATGGATGCAAGGCAACTGTTTGAATGGTCACATCAGAACATATCTAACATAGACTTTGTATTTATGACCCTTGAAGAATACATTAAAACTGAAGAACAATTGGCTAACCGGTACAAAACAGCTGTAACTATATCAGGTACCCAGAAATTTCATGTCTTCATACCTCTCAAATGTGGAACCAAAGTAAATGTGAAATTATTTTCTTCTGCAGTTGTTTCGAGCATATTTCCTGTTGTAAAGGACGCACAGCAGATATTATTGGGTATGTAACATCAATCTATGGTGACACTTGGTAGTTGAGTTATGTTCTTGATAAATATGAAGATTGCAGTAAAGTGCAAGTTACATTCCTCCATCCTTCAGGTCCATCCCTCTCATTTATATATCCCTCACCACCTGATACACTGTGGATCCCATTTGCAGATGCGATATGCAAAGTTAACCCCGTCACACAGACTGATCGAACATACAATGTACCAGACAGTGAAGTGAACAAATGTTTGGGTATCTGCCAACGATTGAAGTCTCGATGAACTAATTTGTTAACCCTTAACTTTACTCATAATATTGGAGTTTTAATGGTAAGTGTCTATGTGACCTTTCTCCATTAAAAAAAATGTAAAAGTAATAGCCACGGCTTGTTTCAATGAAATGTGTTGCCTGTTTCATTCATTGAAATATTCAAAATTTTCTGAAATGATAGGTACTAATTCTGGTATTTTTCACAACACATGTATTTCTGAAGCACAGTATCTCCTGATCCCATTGAGATCCCATGATAGAATTTTGATGTATGTATTAAGACATTACAAACTATATTTGATAATATTTTGGAATTTTTAAAATTGCCACTTTTTGAGAAATTTAAAATTTTCAATTTTTTAAAATTGCAACCCCTATTTTGTGGCATATCATATTACAGCCCTATTCAACAGCTTTAAAAAAGACCACTCTCAGCTTTATACAATCACTGGTTGCCAGCCTGTAGGCATCTAAAGGTGCCAAAATATGAATTTTTTCATAAAAAATTAATAACTTCAAAAATAATTGTGCAACATAACTGAAATTTGATATTTTTTTGTAAGTCAATGATAAAAAATACTGAATACCAAAAATTATGAAAATCTGAGGCACCAAGTCTGAATCAGTGTGTTGATTTGACATGGAATGACCCTTGTATTAAGTCACTATAGCCCAAGCAGAGCTCATTCTTGGCAGAGTCAGCGGGGAGCCACGCCAATGATTAAAAATTAAACATCCTCTTTTGCCCGAGAAGTGTTTTTTTTTTTTTTTTTTTAATCTCTACCGAAGCTTCGTTATCCCTTTTATTTGTTCTCTTATTTGGTGGGGAGGAATTTACACAACTTTTATACTAATAGAACTCCCCACCCCACCCTACCCATAGGCCTCCCAATGTGTGGTCTCTTGTGATGAAAAGGGGGGGGGGATGTAAATTAACTGTGTAAAAATTCATTCATCTATAATTTTTTTTATTAATGCACAGATTTGTTTGAAATGTTGGGAATCACTTTTAAATGCAAAAATTGATTCAGAGTCCAAAATTTAGAAAGACATCTTACCGTAATTTATGGAAGAAACGGCGCGGCATTTATGAGTATAAAAGTTATAAAACAGTAAGTGCAGCGTTTCTACCAGGTGTGGCGTTTAAAATATTTTTAATTTTATTAAGCCGATCTTGCAATGAAAAATCATAAAATTTGTTTATTGATAATTGTCTCAAAAGATGGCGCCACCACTGATATGTACTCTTTAGCGTGCACAGAGCACAGCGTAGTGAATCAGAATGCGAACCTACCCCCATAGAAATGTGGTTTGATCCAGTTTTGGAGAAAGTGAGATGTCAGAGCGCCCTAAGAAGGGTCCATGACCCGTGCACTAAAGTGGATGGCTTCATACATCCAACTGATGTCTCCTCAACTAAGTTAAAAAAAAAAAAATAGAAGTAAATCTTTTACATCTACATTTTAGAGCTATAATTAAATTTTAATGAAGGTTTGAATAGATATTTTGAAGGGTTAAAGTTCTGTAAAATACCGCAAAAGTGCACTACCCTCTATTAAATTCACCCATTTTTCACATGAACCTCTATTGTTCTTAAAATACTGATTTTCAGCCAAAATTAGTCTATGTTGCACCTGGTACGAGTTTAACCCTTCCCCTCCCCCCACCCCCCAAAAAAAGTTAATCTAAAAGTTGTTATTATTTTTGTCGCTGTGTGGCTTTGCGCCCTGTGCAGGAGCACTCTACCGAATAAACACTGCCAATTGGTATGCTCGAGAAATGCTGAGTGCTTTTAAAATAAATCCTGATGTTATAAATATCAAAAATAATAAATAAATAAAAACATCAAGAGTTACTACACAAAATTCAATTTTAAACAAACGATTTTAGGATCTTTTAAAAAATGCACAATTTCCCCACTATTTTCCCCCACTGACACTATGCTGGCAAATGTGTTTCACATTTGACTTTGAACTAAATATTTATTTATTGTTATGCTTATGAGTATAATTAACATTTGAAGATTTAAAAAAAATCAACCTTATCTAAAATCAAATCAGTAAAGACATTTTGAAAAATTGAATTAAAAGTATGTTTTCCAAGTATAATGAATACATTAAATAAGTATAAAACCGATAATAAACATATTGAAATTATCACACATAACAGTTAAACCCTCCCCCTCCCACTCCTTTGCAAGTCATAAATGGGAAGTTACTATATCATGAATTCTTTATAATAATTTTTTTTAATTATGACTTTAATTTATCTTTTTTAAATTTCAAAATAAGTATGATCATCAATTAATAAAATTACAGTTATATATATAAGAGCACCCCAAGTGTAATCTTTTACCTCATTTTTAATAATGAATTCAAATTCACTAAAGTTAAATCTTTTGTTTTACTTTATTTTTTAGGGTCAAATGGAACTTGTTGAATGTATCAAAGGCTGGAAGCAAAAAAATCATGTCATGGCATACTTTCAAGATACTGTTGAGCCAAAGCCTAAAGATTTTCTTAGCCGATTTTTTGCTGGACTGGAATGAAATTTATTTAAACACCTGTAAATACTTTCTAATATCAAGATTTCTATTATTAGTTTAAGAACTTTTGATTAGAGAATAAATGTTGATTATAGCTGAAAGTATACTTATTTATTGCATGAACAATGTTATGCAAATTACATACTATACTCCACGCACATACCCAGACAAAAGAATAGGAAGGGCCCAAAAGGTGAAATATCTTACAAAAGGCTTAATTATTGATATTCATTTAACAAAAATCAAAGATTCAGGAGGGCCCTAGGCCACTGTGCTTCACCTCCTGGCTACACCCCTGTCATACTTCCTTCTTTAACTCCTGTTTGTTTATTCATAAAAGAGGAAAAGGGAAGCAAAAATCTGCCAATTCTTTTACTCCCCAGTAATTATTAATGAATGGGTGTACTTTTCAAGTAAATTGTCATGTACAATTGAACCTGTTTCAGGATGTGTGTGATCCGTTATCAGGGTTGTACAATGTACATTGTTGCTGATAAGCTAAGTTGCTATCATCTCTAATGATACTTAGTACTGGTTTCTTTGAGAAGACAGTCTGCTTAGACTTGATAGCAGTTTAGTTAGATAACAATTATTGTTGAGTAAATGCAAGGCCCAAGTGATAGTATGTCCCTAGGTAAATAAACTTGTTTTTTGCTTCCTTTATTTATTTATTTTTTTTTTTTTTATTCAGACACTACTGGTGTCAAAATTCATCATCTGATGGAAAAACAAATTTCTCTCTTCTAGATCTATTGAGTGAAGATATGTAAATGCATGTGATGAAAATAAACACTGTTATTATTAAAATATCATTTTCTCAATGTCACTAATGCTTATAGAAAAAGAAAAAGGTTGTGTACACTAAAGGGAGCTAGTGCACATAAAATCTGTCATGGCTCCTTTGTCCTCCATGTTTAACGATACCTCTGGGGGTGCCAATCCAGGTGCTGTTCTCTCATCTGAAATTCGTTCAAAATTAGAAGACCCCTCCCAGGAATGTGTGCAGCCTGAAACCCTAATGGGTCATCAAACAGAAAAAAGGAAAATGTGAATTGCATTAAAAAAATAGAATTTAGAATCAAAATGGGTGAAAAAACATTTTTTTTATTATGAGAATTTTTTTTTTTCTTTTTAAACAATGTTTTATGTTTTCAAAGTCATAGGAAAAAAAGAAGAAAAGCAGGCCAATTTTCATTAAAATAAATATTGCAATATACATTTTTTTCTTGCTTTATGCTTCCATTTTGATAGATGCTGTCTACGTAAATGATTAAGCTCGACAAGTTTTAATGAAAATGGTTTTTATAATAAATATTAAACTAATTTCAGAACAAAAATTTTCAATCCTTATTAAATTGTTTTTTAAAAGAAATTATGCTTATTGAACTGTGCAGTCTATTTTGCACTCAAAAGTTAACAATTTTTCAATCTGAAAAGTGTAAATTTTTATAGCTTTCTATTATGTGGTTAAAATTTGAAAAGTTATAAAACAAGGAATATTTTTAATGAAAGATAAATTTTGATATAAAATGGCTTTTTCAAATGAATTTAAAAAATATATCCTGTTTTCTTACATCTTAAGAATACCAAATTTTAATGATATTTCCATGTATTGTAAATAATTAATTCATATTGTTATAAACTATTTTAAAATCATTCTGTGATAAAGCAATTAAGATTGTTATAGTCATGATAGAAATCTTTGTTTATTAGCATAATAAATGAGCTAAAATAACTGAAGATACATAATTATAATGATGGGGAAAAAAAGGCTTTCCCCCCCCACCCCATATGTGGCACAGTTTCATTGGTGATTGACACCCTCTTCTCCCTGTGTAGCCTAAATTTCTATGACGGCAGCTGTGATTCGGCCACTGTAACCTTATCTGTACTGCCAAGTCAGGGTGAAACAGACTTTAGGGTGTTTGCTCTTCACCAAATTAAATGCAGCTCACTTGAGATTTTAAATATTTTTACTACGGTGACCTTTCAGTTATGGACACAAACATGACATTAATTTCACTTGGTCCATATATCCCATTGTGAGGGATAAGAAACTAATGCTATAGATCTTTCACTTATAAACAACCTTTTGAATTAGAGATGTGCCAGATCGTTAAGCTAGATCTGAAGATACGGATATTAGAATGGATAGCTCTTTTTTGTATATGTGGATATAGATACGAAAACAGATCATTATTTTCCTATATCTGCAGATACAGGTATGAAAATGGATAACATTTTGTTATGTCTGTGAATATAGATTTGGATCTTTTTGTTTGGAAATTACTTTGAGGAATACAGTTAGCCATAAAAAAAACTATCCTGATATATGGGCCTCTATTGACCATTCCATTTTACTGATCAAGGTAGATTTTGAAAAAAGTCAGGGGTGTGTGCTCAGAATTCTGTGAATAGCAACAAAGTGGTGCTCACGATTACATTTACAGAAACTCAAAATTTTCAGATGGTAATGCCCATTCTTTTCTCTCACAAAATGTTCAGCATATGTGAAAGCAAATTGATGGGCTGCAAAACTTTTCTAGTAAACAGACGTTTATGATCAATTTTCTGCTTCAGTTGCAGCAATTGTTTATACGGTTCAGCAGTTACATTTTAACAAAGCTCCAATAGTTTGTAGTGCAGTACACCCTTCACATCCCTCCCGATAATGCAAGGTCTCATGTTGCAAAACCGGTTAAGGACATGTTAATAAAGTTTGGCTGGGAAGTTTTGGAGCACTCGGCGTATAGCCCTGACATAGCCCTTTCGGACTATCATTTATTTTGATTAATTGAGCAATACCTTGTCTTCTGTACACTTTGCCTAAGTGGACAAAGTAGAAAAATCCATTAATGAGAGAGACTTCGCATCAAAAAATGAATCCTTCTACGTTACTGGCATTCGTGCACTATCTGATTGTTAGCAGATGAGGCTAGAAAATAATGGAGATTACTTTGACAAATAAAGGTATTGTTATAAGTTTTAAATTGCATATTCATTTCTTTCACACACTCTTTAAAACTTTACAAAAACTTACTTGTCATAATATATGAAAATCACATGATAATTTAATAATTTTTTTGCTCAGCTCCTGAGCAGAAAACCAAGTTGTAATTTTTTGGGGATGTAGTGATATACCATCTTAACAACATGCGTTTTTGATCAAGCATGCCGAAAAAAATTCATGATGTTTTTTAGCAAATGCGATACTCATGTGTAAACTATAGAAGATAAGTAAATTTTTCATAACATTTTTGGAATCAGCTTAAGAAGTTACTGCAGTAACTTCTGCAGGTAAGGAGGTATTTAAGAAATTCAGAAAAAAAATGGCAGATTTTGCAGCAAACTTGAAAGTTTGTATAGTTAATTTCTTGGTAATTAATTATCATGGAACCTCCAAAATTGAGATTTGTGGTTATCTTAGCCTATAAATCATCGCTAAAATTTCGAGGAAAATCTAAGTTGGTGTGGTGAACTGCATTGTTTGATCTGACGTGGAATGATCCAAATACTAATTTAAATGGGGGATTTTTGTGCTAAACAAGAAGATTCAGTTAATAATAAACAATAATTATTAAGTTTTAAGTAATGAGATTAATTTTTTTATCACAAAAATTAATACCATAATAATTTGGTTCTTTCAGTTCTTTCACATCCTGAAAATCCATTAAAAGATCTGCTAAAAAGAAGCAGATGTGTATATGAATATATATATATATATATATATATATGAGTTTGTGTGTATTTGCTCTGATGGATACAGATATATATATAGATGCAGATTTTTGTTTTTATTTGACTATCTATAGATAAGATATCTGGCACAACTCTACTTTATCTGTCTCAGTTATATGCCAAAATAGTCATCTCAATTCACAAATCCTGTTGTACAGATTTTTCTCCTGTCCTAGAAACCATGATGCTTAAAAAATGTAGATTTTTGTAAATGCAGCTGAAAACTTAACGTCTACTGACCTAAAAGACATTGAAACTATTTTTAACCAAGAAGATAATTATGCATGGATGTTATAAAGGAGACGATAATGATAATGAGGGATTGATACTTCTCAACTTATACTACTGCTTTAAGAGCTTTAGAAAAATTGAAATGTGACCTGTCAAATTTTGATGTAGCATCAAATGCAGGCATATATTTTGATGAGTTAAAAATATTTTTCAATAAGTATGGCCTGTGCATAATCAGTAATGATGCCCTTTTTATAGAGGATTTTTTATGCAAGTACAATTAAAGTTTATTTTATGTAAAACAATTTTTTTTTTTAAATTTGATCATTAACCTCATTCATTTTGTAGTGTGTACAGCTGCTAATATTATTGATTTTCCTGGGAAGCTCTTGGATTATTAGACAATTGGAGATATTGTTTCAAGAATTTAGGGGAAATTTGAATTTCATGATAGTACTGACAATCATGAAGTATTCAATACAATCATGATAGTTCATTGATAGTAAAACTTTTGAAGTACTATAAAAAACTTCATATATAGTAAAGCCTGTTTTATGCTACTGTCAGGATTAACAAAACAAGGTTTATTTTAAGAGATAATCTCTAAAGAGGGTATTTTGTATTTCTTAAATTAAAGGAAAATTTACAGAGGTAGGAAAAAGAAATATGATTATGTTTTTCAAGATTGCTATCTGTATTGATTTGTTTAAATTGATAAAAGAAAACTGTATAACCATTTTGCATTATTTAAAATATGTTAAATCCATGATTTATTTATTTTGCTTCTGTTTGCTTCAGTAGTATGTCCAACTAATACAATTTATAAATGAGCTTTCAAAAACTAGCCTGAACTCATTTTTAATGCTTTCATATTTATTTATTATTCATTATAGATTAGAATATCATAATTCTCAAAACAAATGGATAAAACAGTGTTCATCAATGAGTCACATACAGAGTTGAATCATAGTATTTGTACATTGGCTGGTACCTTCCTCTTCCTGATAACAGCTCAACACGATCTGTATACCGGTGCCTTTTCTCAAAATGCTTTGGAATATGCTGCTGAACTGGCATTAAAACAAAAATAATTGCACTCACAGCAGACAATGATATCAGTACTGCCAATACAATTCCAGCTACCAACTGTCTCTTGTCTGTACGCTTATGTGGAAAAAATGGTGGTATTGTAGAGTTATTGTCTGTAGAAAAACCAACACTGATATTGACATCAATATCTATATCTATTGACACATTTTTTGAACAATTGCTGTTCTTGGAAGCATCCAAATCTTCTGTTGTATAATTCTGTGATATACCATGTTCTGAAATGTTTGGTTTGTATGGTTTGATATCATAGCTGTAATTTTTACCCTTGATAGAAGAGTATTCATTTTTCTTTGATGCTTGATCAGAATCATAGTTAGAAACTTTATTCGTTTCATGAGGTAATAAAGAATTGTCTTCCTGGCTTGCTTTTTTATTAGATGTACCTGGGTCATCAAGATACTCTGTGGTAGTTGTAACTGCCGAATCCATTGATATTGCTGTCAGAGTGCTTAGCTGGCTAGAGACAGTTGGATTTTCTGTGGTTAATTTCAAAACCAGTGTCGCTGTTGCCTCTTCTGAGAGTTCCTCTGTTGTTAATTCCGTCAATAAAGTGGTCTCAATTGTTGTTTCAGTCGTAGTCGACTGTGTTGTACTGAGAAGAGTTGTGGAATCTGATGTGGTGTCCGTTGTGCATTCCATTTCTGTTGTGTCTGTGGTTCTTGAGTCTTTAAGTGTTGTAGTATCTATTGTTCTAATATCAGGCTTGTCTGCATTGCTTTTCATCAGTGCTAGGGAACTGGCTCCTTTCTCTGCTATTGTTTTACCACCCTTCATCTGGATGGGTTCTTTTATTGGAGATAGACTTGCTAAGTAATTAGTAGGCAGTTGGAAAGTTTCATCAGGACATATCACTGAAATAAATAAAAGATGATTGTGAATACTTTGTTTTAATTGTTTCTTTTGAATCATTAAATGTGTCAACAATAACTATCTAGTTGTTGTTAAATTGTTAACATTGTAGATAGTAGCTGAAGGTGAATGCTATGTATGCAGCATTCACTCTTGGCTTAGTATATAGCACTCTGTATGTATATGTATTTGTACACAAAGGTTATCCCAATAACACTGACTTAGGCTTTTATTTCTTAAATATTGATCATAAACAAATACAGTAAATTACAAAGCTACATAAAAAAGTACAAAATTTTATGGTATCGATTAAAATTTTCAGTAGATTAAGTAAATACAAAATTTTAATTTCTATACAGCCTCACACAAAAAAAATTCCTAATTAGTAAAATGTGCCTCATACATTAATGAGGTGCTGTACAAAATTTCAGCCTTTCATTATAAAATGGCCGGGAAATATGAAATTACATCAAACCATTTTTGAATGGCTCTCAAAAAGAAAAAAAATCATATCAGAAAGTCACAATTCAGGGGCAGCGAAAGAAAAGAATGATTGCATAAATTCATAATACTTATGCTACAATTGGCATTATGCAGTTACTTATAAACTTTGTTTAAACATATCTCATCCTTTTTCATGTGATGAATAGTTAAATTTTATACAACACCTAATTACTGTATGGGGTACATTTTACTAACAGTGAATTTTTTTTTTAGTATGGAGCATAGGCGTAAAGTTATATGGGCCCGTGGGGCTCGAGCCCCCTCAATAAATTGTGAATAGGGGCTGAGCCCTGTAAAGAAGGTATTTGGTTGGGCTGTTTTAAATTTAAAGACTGCGTTGTGATACATGATAATCCAGGTTCAAATACACTTATAGTTGCACTAAAATAAAAGAGACGTTAAATACTTGAAACTATTTTATTAAACATATACTATTGAAACATTATTATAACGGGCGGTGGTGGCTCAGCGAAAATAAAAATACTTCCTATATGGACAGTGAAATTAAGGTGGAATGATTTAAAAATTACGCCAGCACAGAGTTACACATTGGCGAGAACAATAACTTGGCTGAGATTAATAGCGCCAATTTCAGAGCAACCCTAACAGTTAATCCAATAAAATTACAATGACGTAATCGCGAGCAAATAATTTTAAAGACAAGACATGGCAACAAGAAATAAAAAACGCCAACTCCAAGCCAAAGGAAGGGAAATCAAAAATACGTTGATTTTGCAAACGGACGTAATATAATCTATTTTTAGCACAGCGGTCTGAAGAGACGAAGAACAAAAAGAATAGTGCATACAGGGAAAAGTAAATATACAGATTTAAAAGCCGAAATATGAAAACAGAAGTGATTTAGAACTCTTGAATTTTGGATAGATTACATTAAAGAAAGCCAAAGTAAATGATTATTAAATTAGATATGTGATCTTCATCACAAGCCCACCCAATAATTTATCACTAAATACAGAAAACTAATTTATACTAACCAAAAAAAATATACATCCATGCCATTTATAAACGTTTAAAAAAAAAAACTTAACTTGTACTTTTAAAAATTTTCTTCTTTTGATTTCAATCATGATTTAGTATTCATTGTGATGCCGCGGAACACACAATGTTACTAGAATAGAAGCTGCCCTCACCAGGCTCTGGTTAATTAAAATCAGATTATGCAATGTAAAGTATGAAATGAAGAAAAGTTCAAATGTGTCTAAAATGCACTACCTCACCGAAAATGTTTTTTTTTCCCCTCCTTTGGATTTTTTACTTTGCTTCTATTTTTAACTTATAACATGGTAGGAAGATACTAACATGGATACTTACCTTACATAGGTGTAGAATTCTGGACCCATAGAGCTCGAGTGCCTCCAATAACTTACACTTATGTATAGTAAGTGCAAGTTATATGTACGTGAATCAGTGGAGTAGCCAGAAATTTTTCATGGGGGGGGTTACAACTTCTGAAACTCACATATATGTATACGAGTGTATGATAAGGGAGTGAAGAATAGACATTTTGTATAGCAAAAAATTCCTCATAGACTCCTCATAGGTTATGACCCCCTTAACCCCCCCCTTGGCTACGATACTGACGTGAATATATGTGGTTGTGGGGCCCGGCCCCCCCAATAATTTTGAAAACTTTACGCATATGGTATGGAGGCCACATGAAAATTTTACTTTTGTATTTATTTAGATTTAATCTCCGTAAAAAAAAATAATCGATATCATAAAATTCTGTTTCCTTTCATATCTAACTTTGTAATTTATTGTATATGTCTGTGATTAGTATTTAAGGAATAAAGGCCTATGCCAATGCTTTTGGGATACTCTGCATGTACATTATGTATTAATCGACATAGCTGAGATAGTGGTTTAATTATAAACTAAATATGAAAATGTGTGATCGTTAATATAATAAGTAAGCAGCGATAAAATGAATTTTACTATGGGTGCATTTTTTTATATTTTGCTATAAAATATTTACCATCAAAATGATATGAAAACTGAAATTACTTTGTTTGAGAAAAGAAATCTAAGTTTCTTAAAACAACTGATAACCATCATGAAATATGTTGTTTTCTTTATCTTATTTTTCTCAATTGGCTTCATTTTGACTTGATTTCGTTTTAGAATGGGACAATTATTAATGGTATCACAGAGAACTTCAAACATTATTCCGAAATATTATTCAAACATTATTCCGAAGTTTTGGACATGCCCTCAGTGATATTGGTATACATAGAAAGCCCTTTATGTTTCCATTCAAATCAGAAATTAACATAAAATTATGTGATAAAGTATTTATTTTTTACCAACTTAAAAAAAGGAGGAGGTATTATGCTCAATGTGTATAGTGGACTCCCGCTACAGCGCGATCTGTCTTACATGTATGGGATATTACTGCAGTTTTTTACGAGTATTGCATCTCGGAGCTAAACCAAACTCTTCGCTCCTGATACGAGATTTTTGGCCGAAAGTAAGAAGCGCCAACAGAAATGCAGGATGTGAGGGGTAAGTATCGTCCTCATGATTTGCTGCTGAAGAAGAGAGCCAGTCAACAAACGGTATTTAATCTCTCTTAGCATCACTGAGGCTGGATGCATCCAATGTCTTTATTTATTACTTTATCTAGGAAATGGTAATATATAGTTGAGGAATGGTTTAAAACTGTTTGAGGGGTGTTTATAAGTGTCTAAAGTAACTGTGTGTGTGTTTCCAGAAAGTCGCACATTCTAGTGTTCAAAAAAAATTTTTTTTTTTAGAAATTAAATCACGTACCAGCTTTAGTTGAGGGAAATTTAGACTTAAGCTTGTACTGAAAATTTCAAACAATTATATAAATTTTAAAAGACCTCTCAAGAAAATTGAAATTTTAAGTTTCGCGAAGAGAAAAGAGTAAATAAAACATTAAATACAAAATAAAAATATTTGATAGCCCAATCTTTATAATTACTCAACTGCACATGTTAATTAACACGTGCAGTTACAGTCAATAAGCTTAGATTTTTTAAGAATCGAAATTTGTTAACTGTATGCACACATATGTAAACATTATTACGTTGTTAGGCAAGTTGGAGTGTATAGGCTGATTAATTTTATTTTTCACCAACTATGCGAAAAATTCCAGAGCTGGGATTCGAACCCAGGACACGAGAGGCTGGGCAGAGCGGATTAAATTGCTCTCTGGCGATTTGGCGTGCAGTCAGACTCCTTTGGCAAGAGTCGTTTCTCCCGCTGTTATACACTCCACGCTAGGGGTTGCCGACAGAAAAAGAATGTGGAAGCTCTACTGTTTTTCGCGGATCAACTTGCGGTGCGGGCGGCAACCCCTAGCGTGCAGTGTATAACAGCGGGAGAAACGACTCTTGCCAAAGGAGTCTGACTGCACGCCAAATCGCCAGAGAGCAATTTAATCCGCTTTGCCCAGCCTCTCGTACCCAGGACTGCCGCATAACGTGCGGGTGCTCTTCCACTGAGCTACTCTGGGACGATTCCCAGATGAAATTTCTCGCATTAGAACCGTTGGCATTTATCGTCTTCCTCTGCAAATCACAGGTAGAACAGATGAAGCAATTAATTCGCGACAACTCCATTACGCCGCGGAAATTATATATTTTTAGAAAGTGATTCCATCAACCTTTCAAGTTATTAGGCAAGTTTGTTAGTTCAAACTTGCCTAATAACTTGAAAGGTTGATGGAATCACTTTCTAAAAATATATAATTTCCGCGGCGTAATGGAGTTGTCGCGAATTAATTGTTTCATCTGTTCTACCTGTGATTTGCAGAGGAAGATGATAAATGCCAACGGTTCTAATGCGAGAAATTTCGTCTGGGAATCGTCCCCGAGTAGCTCAGTGGTAGAGCACCCGCACGTTATGTGGCAGTCCTGGGTTCGAATCCCAGCTCTGGAATTTTTCGCATAGTTGGTGAAAAATAAAATTAATCAGCCTATACACTCCAACTTGCCTAATAACTTGAAAGGTTGATGGAATCACTTTCTAAAAATACATTATTACGTTGTTTTTACACTGTACTCTTCATGGTTCTTAGAAATTGAAAGAACAGGGTTTTTAAAAAGTGGGAGGTGGAATAGAAGCTTAAGTGAGAAGAGAAAACAAGAAGAAAAGAGCAAAATGAGCCGAAGAATCAATTTTAATCATAGATCTTAAACCTTTTTCTACTGACAGTACTTAGCAGTACCGTAAAATTAAAATTTAAATATATATATATATATATTTATATATTCTTTGTAACCATTCCTTTGAAAAGCCACTACCAAATACTTCATTTAATCAGCTTACATTACGATTGCATGTTCTATTAGAGTAGATTGTTTTAAATAGACATCTTTCCGCTCACTTTCTAATCATGTCGAGCCCCCTCCTCCCCAAAAAAGAGCATTAGTGAATTCTCAGACGTCTGCTTTATGATTAAAAGATTAGATTTTCTAAAAGTATGTCAATCAAAGTATTACTTGACTCCATCAGATTTGTTGGTTCTGTACTCTTTTGAAAAAGACTCGTTAACTGTTTATAAAAGCAGTCATCAAACGTATAGCTTATGCTTATTAATTTTTTCGTAATTTTCTTTTTTATTACATTAATCAGCGTTTATCATTCATTACCTAGGTATAAAAAGAGAAAGCAAATAGATTCAATGTGATATTCTTGACAATTCTTAATTCAGTAGATAAAAGGTTAACACTGATACACAAACAAGTTTAGCAGAAGGTTGGAGTGACAACTATTAAGATGCAGAGCATGTTGACAGTACTGAGACCGAATTCAGCTAATACTATCATCAATAACTGTCTGCACCATCAGCGTCAAATGGCGAAGCAGCTCCAGGTCCATCTGGTATTAATGCTACTAAAGCGAAAATTTGGAAAGCCAGAAAACGACGACTGCTAGATGATCCTCAGTTTGAGCATGTTTATACAGAACTAAGACCACACCCCATGCATCAATGCACAAGATTGCCTCAACAATACAGGCAGTGAGTATTTTTTCTGTAGTTGGACTCAGTGTTGAATTGACATTTTCAACTACTACCACATATGAATCAAAGAAGTTAAAACGTCTGGAAATTGGCAAAAATATTCCACAAACGTTTTTACCCAATGTTCCTCTTGTTATCATTTTGGTTGCAAACTGTACCTGACAACACAAGCAGTGGAACTTGGGATTATATATTTCTCTAAATTGTTTTCTTTACATAAAAGTAAACTTCGTACTAAAATCTCCTTTTCTTATTTTTCTCTGTAATCAGTTATTAAATTAATTCTAAGCTTGAGGGGAATACTCATCTGAAGTTTGTCAAGCTATATTCCCTTGGGATCAAGGGCGTACCGTAAGCTACCGCAACCCCCGCAGTGCGAGGGGGCCTCGGCTGAGAACAGGCGCCCCCACACAACGAATTCTTTAAAAAATAAAATGAAACACTTAAGACAGCGGTTCTCAACCTTTTTAACGTCGCGTCCCCCCCCCCCAACAAAAGCTAACTTACGGTGGCGCCACCCCCTCACATTTTTCAGCATACATTCAGTTTTTTTAATCTTTAACAATGAACATTTAGTCGAATTTTCTAAAAATAATGTTATCAGTAACGTTTGAATGAACACTTTAAGCGAAAATGGATATATTTGTGAGTAAAAATGAGAATAAATAAGATGATTTTTTTAAAAACATGCATCACTACTTCCTCTTTGGTTTTCTCGCGCTCCACAGGTTGAGAAACGCTGACTTGATATGAATTTTCATGTTTCGCCTTTTTTAAGGTAATAGCAGATCATAAAAGATAAAAACTTTGTTTTACAACACCTTACAAAGAACTAGCAGAAAAGTATACTAGGCATCCAAAAATTCACAGTGTTTTTTCCTAGCGCTTATTCATTGAATTTGATTATCTATTGAATTTTAGCTTATCCCCTGGCACGTATCGAAAAATTAAAAAAAAAACTTATTTTTTTGGGGGGGGCAAGGTCCAAACAGTACAAAAGTTAGAATTTCACACAAAAATACTATATCATTACCATTTTAGTAACAAAAATCCAAATTTCGGGGGGGTGGGTCCGGACCCCCTGGACCTCCCCTCTAAATACGTCCTTGCTTGTCCCTTTACTTTAAATAACTGTAACAACATGTTCTTTCATAAACTTAAAGCATGCTTTAAATACTTGCATGCTCCCGATGAATTTATCAGATGTGTATAAGTTTGTCTCTCTATCTACTATAAAAATACCAATCCACACTGTACGTTCTATCGTCTTGACATTTTCACAGATTTGTAAAGCGATATGGAAAAGGCTATAGGCGATTTTATATAATTTCGGAAGTCTACCAGTTTTCTAATTTTGTGAATTTTCCCAGTTTTCATGTTTAAAGAGTTCTAGATAACCTATCGAGTAAAAAGTAAACAATATGAGATTGCTTTTATGTAAAGCTAGCTATAGCAAAGTAAGTGAGATTGGTGTCATTTTGATGGCACGAGTTTAAAACGAACCTCAGTTAAGTTAACAGACTAATGAAAAATCGACGTCAGACTTGAAATAGTTCCGTAATTTCTCAAATTTTGATTAGCATCAGAAGAATCCCCCTATTTTTTTAATTTTTTAAAAAATCTTATTTTTTTTAAGAAAAAAAAAGATAATTATGGAAAAAATTTTAAATATTATGCATTTTTTTTATATAAATCCTTACGGATTTATAGCCATTTTAATTTCCAACGCGTTGGAAATTAAAACGGATACCTTTCAAAAACATTGGGTATAAATTTTTGATGGTGGCTTAAAAATCGTATCACTAAGATTTTAAAAAAAGCAACAATTTTTATACGGCCATGTTAAAAATTTATTAAAATTTTGCAAAGAAACAGAAAATTACTATGAGTAGTGAGCCATGAATTACTAAATTGAGCTTCTTTGTTTTCTGTAGAAGTTATAGACTTCTAATGAGATTGCAAATGTCTTACGTCACAATTTTAAAACCTCCACAGATTATTATTATTATTATTATTTATTGGGCCTACTGATTGTCAAAGTTTGCAATTGGTGATACATTCGTTCGATTTCTTGAAAAACAACTAATGAAATTTACTTGGAACAAAGTGTCAGTTTGAAGTATTTACTCAAGCATCGAATTCTTCTTCATACTAAACCTTTCACTTGCCCACTTACTCATTGTGCTTCAGTTTTTATTAATGATGTAGCATTCAGTAAAATTTTGTCTCATCTAAAAGTTTAATAAGTGGTCTTATATGTTCAAACAAAATAAATAAAATGAAGCGTTTCTCCTCTTCTGAAGAATAGGCTAATTGTTAGTTTCTAGAAAAAGTTTGTTCAACCATAAACAAAAAATTTTTATTTGTGTAAAAAAGTCTTTGTTTATGTGTTTAAGTAATCAGTACACTTTAGATCCTAAATTTAAAATTGCAAGTCTAGAATTTATTTCAATTTCTTGTTTTGAATCTCTACGTTTATTAATATTTATTCATTTTGCATCATATATGCAAGCGTGGCATACAAAACTGTGAATTACATAAATAATCAAAGGGCACCCCTCAATTTTTTTTCCTTTTTTTTTTCCGGGGGGAGCCTCGGACTATTGCGGTCATCACTGCTTGGAATCCAACATTACAGCCAGAAAACACTGGCCTCCAAAAGTTAAGGAACAACATATTTTTCGAAGCTCACAATAAAAAAATGACACTATCAATAAAATTTATAGTTTATATAAGTGATAAAAATGAACTTTATGCAAAAACGATATACTGTCAAACCTCCAACCATATATCGAAGTAGCAAATTGCCGGAAAAGAATGCGATATATAGAAGCGATCTTAGATTTATCATAATCATGCCTAAAAAGTTAAAATTATTGCTAATTTTCGTATACGAAACTCAATTTCTAATTTATATGCGAATCACACTAAATGAAAGTTAATAATTAAAAAGGGATTTTCTTTTTGACATTGTAATCGAGAGAAAATATAAAAATTCAAAACGAATTTAAGAAACACTAAAAATTTTCGCTGAAACTAAGCAGATTTAGGAGTGAGGAACAATCATCTCACAGAAGGAGAAGGGATAGCTATAGGAAACTGGTTTATGAACTGTTGTGCTTTAACCCTTTAACGCGCAGTGATCCCGCTCTGGGATCACCAAACTCTGACGTTTTGATTGTTGCCAGTCACAAAGAATATATCTGATTTCTATAAAAATAGTGGCGGGTGACATAGCTCCACGAGAATCCTTTACTTTTTAGCACGTCATTTCCCGTAAAAAAATTGTCACGATTACTTTTAACAGCATTGGCATCTGCTGGAAAACGGAAGAATGCGAAAACAGCTGGATTGGTTGCCCAATGCTGAAAAAAGGGCAGCCGTTGCCATCGCTCGACTTAACTACCAGCAAGATGGCGGACGATCGAAACGTTCATCGCGTGACACAGATCTAGAGACCCTTTTTTGACGCAGCTGGCTGTGCGCGAGCACAGCCACTCGGTGGTCACACTGACCTGGATGTGTTCCAGGGAGGAGCTCTTACTGGTGTGAGATATCGGGATGAGATCCTTGATCCATATGCCGGTGCAATTGGCAATGATTTCATTCTGATGGATGATAATGCACGACCTCACCGAGCTGTAGTTGTTTAGGAATATCTTACGGATCTTGGTTTAGAGCGAATGGGATGGCCAGCTCAATCTCCAGACTTGAATCCGATAGAGCACTTTGGGACTATCTAGGTAGAGAGGTTGTTCCTTTAAGTCCACCTCCAAGGTCTTTAGGAGAGCTGGAACAAAGCTTACTCCGTGTCTGGTCTTCGCTTCTCATTTCGGTAACCGACAATTTAATTGACAGCGTGGAATGTCGAAGTCGCCTATACATTCAAGTTAAGAGTGGGCATATCCCTTTTTAAAACTCATTTTTGTTACGTTTCTGACATCTGACCACATAAAACTGTGATATATTATTTTTTTCCAAGAATGGACTTTTCCAGCCAGGTTGCCCTTCTATTTTTTTTTTTTTTTTTTTTAAATATTTTTGCGTTTTTCTTATGTAAACTTCTATGTTCCTGTCAATACATAACTGTTTTGTGCACATGCCATCCAAATTTGGCGTTTCTACATTCATTCATTTGCAAATTAGGCGGAAGAAAACCGGTTTACCTTAACTTTTGGAGGCCAGTATATCTTAATCCCGAAATCCCGCGAAACCAAGAACACCGAGGGATTGCATTCTCAAATCATCAGCGCCCTAGAAAAGGTTGATGAAAACGATGGAAAGGCAATGAATAATAAGAACCAATGATTATGGGTGCCCATATGTATGGGCTGAGCTAGGAGAGGCCTTTATGGCATTGGAGAAAGCAGCTGGGAAATTGAAGCTTAGGGCAAATGTAGAGAAAACAAAGACATGTACAGTGGAAAAAAAGAAAATCCACCTAATTTTTTTATTTTTTTTGAGATTGGTCCATTTAAATTTGAATCCGTGAAAAATTTCACCTATTTGGGTTCTGACATCAACAATCAAAATGATATCGATCCCGAAATCATAAAAAGGATTATTGACGCAAATCGCTGTTTCTTCGGTTTAAGACTTTTTTTTTTTTTTAATCAAATCTAATAAAGAGAAGAACAAAAATTCTGTTGCACAAGGTGTTAAAAAGATCAGTTTTAACCTATGCCTCAGAAACATGGACTTTAACGACGATGGAGGAAAAAGCACTGGCAATCTTCGAAAGGAGGGTTCTAAGAACTATGTTTGGTGCTGTTTTAGAAAATAATACCTGGAGGAAAAGGTATAACTTCGAAATCTATTAAGATGATGACATCATTAAATACATAAAACTGAGTAGAATGAGATGGGCAGGTCACCTTCTGAGAATGAGTGCTGAGAGAACTGCTCTTAAGGTCTTCAATGCCACTCCTTTTTGTAAAAGACCTAGAGGAAGACCTTTAGACTTTGCCAAACTGAAAATAAGAAACTGGAGATCCATTCCAGGGAAAAGGGAGAGACTTCTGAAGAAGGCCAGGGCCCACAAAGGGCCGTCGTGCCCATGTTGATGATGATACCTATAAGCAGGGAAGGGCCATAGTAACCCCCCCCCCTTCCAGCTCCCATTGTGTTATGATTTACGAACTGGTACAACGCAGAAGCTCTTCAACACTAAATGTTGTATCTTTCTGGGGCAAGACCCTCAACTTGTCCATTCTTCACCCCCCCCCACAAACATTAAAATAATTTAATGTCTTTGCAAACAATGGTATGGGCGCCCATGCCAGTGATTTCTTCAAAAGGTGAACTTCAATTATTCAGACAAAAATGTATGGCTCTGACTCCTCTGGGTTTCATAAAAATAAATAAATAAATAAATAAAAATTAAAATCCTTATTTCCTTAAAGCTTTAGTATTCGCTATCAAAATTAGCTCAAGACTATGGAAGACAAGTGACTCTTTACGTTGTCTTTTTTACATTCTTCATTTTTAGAAACTAAGAATTAACTTAGTATATTATTCTGAATACCATGACTATGATGCTCATATTTCCTTAAGTTATTGTATTAATTAAAAAATAAGATTTATTATTATTATTAAATTTCATAGTGCTTTAAAGCTTAATTTTACTACTTTTCTCTGCTGAAATAAATTCTTAGCTGAATGAAATGCCATTCCCACGGGACTGCGGGATCAATAAATCGCAATCCTGAAATCCAGCTAAACGGAGAACAATGAGAGATATTGCATTCCCTATTTTGGCCGTGCTGGAAAACGCCTCTATCTAACATGCGAATTTCCCGGGATCGAATCCAGCTCCCGGCGCTCACTCTCCCTTCATACTATACTAATGTGAAAATTCATGCTAAAAAAAATAAAATTATAAAAATACTAATAATTTAACTGTCGTGTATTCTCATAGCTGTTGTATTTTCTATTATACGTATAAGCATGCCTATCAGCACAATGCCTTTTCGATTAAAAATGACTTTGCGAATGTGTCAAAAATCGAGTTTAGATTTGAGAAAAGCATTAAGTAAAATACATAATTCAGTTTCTATGTTCAGTATTAATCGGGCCCTGACAATAATCAAAATTACTTTGATGACATTCGAATATTTTTTGCGAAAACTTTATCTTTTTAAAAAAGTAAGTAATACCTCGACTTACGCGAACCGGAGTTACACGATTTTCAAATCTCGCATTTTGATTCATCTTTTTTTTTACTTCCAAAATAACTGCGGTTTGCGATTTTAATAGTAATATAATTTGTTACACATTCGTCTTATCCAAGATTTTGTCAAACATTTTTTTTCTAAATTATTGTTTTCTTTAGCTTCCGGCCCCAATTAAAAATTATGTGTATGTTGATATTCATATGCGAAGTTATACCCCGACTTACGCGGTTATCGCTCGGACAAGTCTATCGCCTAGGTCTAAGTTCGATGTATTACTAACTGTATTGTTGGTTAACAGAGATAAATGTTTTGAACTTACCCAAAAACAGCAGCAAAAGATATGAAACCATAATTCCTTTCATGCAGATAGCAGAATTTTTCAGTATTGCAGATACCTGTTCAAAAGTATATCTGAAAGTACTAGATATGATCAAAGTAATGTATTGAACGCAATGAAAACTTTAAAACCTAGAAGCCACCGAAGAAATTAGAATGTTCGGTCGGTTACAAGTGAGTATGAGTAGAATGTAAATAAACTGAAAATCTAAACAAGAGCTTGATTAAATTACATGAATGCCGAGGACACGTGAAATTCGATGTTTAGACAGCAACCTTTGTTGTACCACCATTCAATGGAAATCACAGAAACAAGATAGCATAAAATGAGGGAGGAGAGATTCACATCTTCTATTCTACTGAAAAAACTACTCCCCGTATTTTTTTTTTCCCTGCAGACATTATCTAAATATTTACCGAGGGTGACAGCCTCTGTAGTTGCTACACATTTACAACAATAATGATTACTGATCAATTTATCTTTAATTAAAGTAATACAAAATTTAGACATAATTTACTATCGAATAAATTCCAGTATTCTTCATTTCTTAATAGTGGAAAATTTTTAAAAATGTAGTTTGCTGAATCGTAGTCTACGTAATACATAAACGCTGATCTTACAGAACAGTCCTTTATAGTTTCTCCAATCATTTCATTAACGGATCGTCTCGGTGTAAATTGAAGAATTGTTTTTAATTCAATGGCATTTGGCGTTAACAGGAAGGATAGCAGTAGGGATGGACACGAAACGAAAACTACAACTGTCTCGTCTCGTAAAATCCCTATAACCTATGTAGTAAAAAGAAATATGCATATCTCGTCTCGCATTACACATTGAAATATCTGTCTCATCTTACATCCATCTCTAAACTAGGGCGGACAAAGATTTTTTCGCATTGTTAAGGCAAATCTACACATATGCTATCTGACTAGAATTTGGTGTTCCTTGGTCAGAGGACTTTCTAAGGGTTCTAACACGTATTCACGTTACATCTGGAGAAAACCAACCAAAACTTCAGACCGTTTGATCGACAGCTGCGATCTACTCACTTCAAACGCCTACCATTTTCAGTGGCTTATTTTTCGGCCATGGTGGGACCCAACAGTTTTGAGATGGGGACATTATACAATATTCGACATACAAAGGACGTCATCTATCGTTATCTAGCATTCACATTTTGTTACACAGCCACAGACTGTTAACAAAGCGGGACATCCAGGTAATTTTACAATCGTTACACAAATGCATGGGCGCCCATACCTAGTGGCAGGGAGGAGCCATGTCCCCCCCCCCGGAAAAATATGTTACCGTAATCTTTCACGTACTAGTATAACGTACATGTGGTTCGATACTAAAATGTATCTTTCTGGGACAAATTCTGACTTGGCTTCCCTTTTACAAACAGTCATATGGGCGCCCATGCACATATGCTGTATCTCGTCTTACTTGCAATGACATTGCCTAGTAATCTTACGGACAGCAGATTTCATATAATTTGTGAGGAATTTTGAAGAATAAAAACTGCTCTTGTAAGAGTGAGACAATTTTTAGGAGAGAAAAAAAGAAAGACGTTGGAAGAATATTTGATACCCTCTACCCAAAAGATATAAATAAATAAAAAAATTTTATTTAAAAAAAAACCCTCACTTTTTACACATATACAGGGTGGTTCAAGTCAGATTTTAAAAAAAGTTTAGTTAAAAAAATGTCATTAACTAGAGAGCGCTTTGTATCGTGAATTCAGCTCCAAAAATGACTCATATTTGTTAACAAGTGCTGAAAAGCAGGGTATAAAAAAAATCATGATTTTTTATTTAAAAATCAAAATAATTATGGGCAGTACTGACTGACAGAACTGTATGGTAGTACGCACTGTACAATGTATTCAATGTGGATGGGAAGCAATAAATAGAAAAAATACATAAGTTGTTAGAAGAATGAAACATACAGAGTACATAAGTTGTACAACTTACAGAATACAGGGTGGCCATAGTTAAACTGCAAGTGTTCAAGGGGTGCTGGAGAGAAAACTACCGGGAATATTCCAGTGAAATTTGGTATCTACACGTTTCAGAGCTTGCGCAAGTCAAATATGCAAAAAAAAAGAAAATCGCCATTTTCACCCGATAGACGGCGCTGTACCGTATTTCAAAGCACACCGATGGCATATACAACTTCCAAAACCGTTAGACAGAGCATAATGACATTCTAAGAGGCATATAAACGATAAAAACATCATTTGCAGTTTATTAAAATTCCATACAATTCGCTTCAGTAATTACATTTTTACAGTAACATGTAATCAAAAATTAACGTGAATTAAGATCACAAATTAAACAATTCATAAAGACGCTTTGGAAAGCAATTGAACCATTATTTATTCAATGAAATTATCACATGATGTGCTCAATATGCGAACGAACCACCAGATGCAACCACATGCTGAAAACGTAAAACAGCATGGTCCACCGTCGCATTTAAAATCTCTGGTGTAACACACCTCACCAGGAATTTTGATAAACTGTAAATGATGCTTTTATTGTTTATATGCCTCTTAGAATGTCATTATGCTCTGTCTATCGGTTTTGGAAATTGTATATGCCACCGGTGAGCTTTGAAATACGGTACAGCGCCATCTATCGGGTGAAAATGGCGATTTCCTTTTTTTGCATATTTGACTTGCGCATGTTCTGAAACGTGTAGATACCAAATTTCACTGGAATATTCCCGGTAGATTTCTCTCCACTCCAGCACCCCTTGAACACTTGCAGTTTAATTATGGCCACCCTATACATAAGTTGTTAGAAGACAGAAAAAATTCTGGAGGTGCTCAACTTAAAAAGGTTTTGTAGTTGTTTTTCTGTGTGTTACGGCAAGTCTACATGAGGGGCATCTACCTAAGGGTAGGGGGGAATGCCTTGGTCGGGGGACATTTTAAGAGGTTGTAACGCGCATTCACGTTATATCTGGAGAAAACCGACCAAAACTCCAGACCGTTAGCTTGACAGCCCCACGGCCGGGGCCTTCACATTTCAGCCGTCTACCATGTTCAGTGGCTTCTTTAAAAGGTTTCGAGCTGTGGTTCGGAACAAATTCTACCTAATTAGATGGTCAACATACAAGTTACACAGGAGGTCAACTTATAAAGGATTCACTCAATTTAAAGTAAGTAAGTCATTCTGTTCAATTAGGTCAACTTCACAGGTTTCACTGTACTTGGAAATATGATGGCACCTATCAAAGTCAATTATTAAACTATAAAACATTTTCGGGTGCCATATTTATGACAATTGAAAGAAAATTTGAAATAATTAAATTTTCTCAAATAATTCTTTTCCTTGAAAATTGAATCCATAGATCCTGAATTGTATTTTTCAATGTGCAACTGGATTGTCAGCTGAACTGAATAGGTGCCATGCAGAGCCGCTCCAAGGGTGGATTGCGCCTTTGTGCAAACTACTGTTTTGGCGCCCCTCCCCGTCTCCTAAAATTAAGATTTGTTTTAAATTTTCATATAAATATATAGCTAAAATTTTCATATAAATATATAGCTAAAATTTTCTTATATATGCCTATAACGTAAGTAACATTTTTTTATACTATCAATAAATAGAAAACAAAAACGAATATTCGTAGCATTACATGTAAGATATTTATTATCACATTAAAATTATCAAGTACTCGAAAAAGAAGCACATTAAAATTAAATAAATTTTTCACTAATATAAAAAAACAGGTGTTAAAACTAAATATTTGCTTTTTGTGCTTTCACTGCAACAAAATTCTTAATTAAGTTTTTTTATATCTAATTTATCCAAAATTTCGGTTTCAATGCAAATCATTGATAAGTCTGTATGTCGTTCTTCGGACATAGTTGAGCGTAAATAGTTTTTTATTATTTTTAATTTCAAAAAAGTTCTTTCCCCGGAGGCTACAGATACTGGTAACGTCAAATAAATTCTCAGTACCACAGTGACAGTTGGAAAGGTTTCTGTTAAAACATGCTTATATAAATAATTAAGTGCATCAGTTGGAGTAATATTGTGTTTAATAAATCGTTGAAGCAATTTCAGTTCTTCAAACAAGGTTTTCCCATCAATATCGCTTTCAGAATTTTTTTCGTCTCTAAGTTTCAGATGCAAACTCTCACACATATTTAATAAATCTTCATCTTCAAATTCTCTTAGCTTATTTATATTGTGAATGAGTTTAAAATCGTCACTGTGTTCTTTGATCAATAGGAACCTTTCCGTAATTGATGCAATTGCGGTATCTAAAATTGTGAAAAAGAAATTCACCTTAAAATTTTCTTTTCCATCGTTAATAGCTTCATACGGTTCTTCATATTCAAACATTCTTTTCCTATTTCTTCTTCGAATTTCGGGAAAAGAGCTTTCAACATTTAGGTCAGTAGCTATTTTCATTGACGACGATATGAAATTTTCAAACATTTCATCACCCAGTTGTTCTTTGAAATACTGTAAAACAGAATCAAGATGTTGTATGACTGTTTGAATGCAATATGTGAGATTTTGCATCATCTTGCTTATTACATTAATATGGCTTACAATTTCGTACAATATGTTAATTGAACAAATAAATTTAAATGAAAATAATTTCGTTATTAAATTATCTGCTTATAGTCCGGGAGCCAGCGACAGATTTTTGCGACCAAAATCCTCTCAGCTCATAATTTCTCAGATGATTAAGACGGTTGTGTGTTGAAGCATGGTGATCGTCAGCTGCCGCACCATGGGTGGGTTGGGCGGCGGCCGCCTTCCAGACACGTAGAAAAAAAAAAAAAAAATCAGTCATTTCCTCCCGGTTGAAAATTTCTGAAATAATACTTGGCATAGTACTTGTTTGAAAAAAAACCGTCAGCTGGCCAAGCGGCGGTGGATTATACGTCAGCTGCTCATACGAACATGTAAAAAAAAAAAAAAAATTTTTCAATGATTTCCTCCCGGTTGAAAATTTGACAGATGTTAGTTCACATTCTACTTTAAATAAAAAAAAACAAGTCAGCTGGCTGTATGCCGGTGGAAAACCCGTCAGCTGGCACAGTGAAAGTGTGGCGCGGAAAGGTAGTGTGGCCGCCGCTAGCCTATTTCAATGCACCAGCTGACGGGTTTTTACCCGGCATACGGGCAGCTGAATTTTTTTATTATGGATAGAATTATGTCAACTATTATTTGACAAATTTTCAACCGGGAGGAAATAACACACTTTATTTTATTGGGCACAACGCGCTGATATCCTCAATAATCCTACTATTTTTCATAATTATGTATAGAAATATAACAAAAAAAAAACAATCTGTGCTACTTTAAAAACATGAAAACCACCGGTTTCCTCATTTTTAAGCGATTTTTTGGCATTTTCAGCTCCATTTTATTTCTCCGAGTCAAAAAAGTTTATCATTTGTGTGACAACCATGGCACCGTATATTGCTAATAAGGTAATTTATCTTAATTCAGATGCTTGTTTTAAGTATGTTGTCAGCGACGGCAAAGTTATAATAACTTTAGAGCAGGCACTCACGTGCCCTGCTCATGAAGAAGCTGACAACAAAATGATCTATCACGTTTGTCAATTAGACTTCGATGCAAATGTAAAGATTCATTGTTCCGATACGGATGTATTAATTATCATGTTGGCTAATATGAGTAAACTTTCAAGAAATATTCAAGTATGCATGGAAGTTGGAGTTGGAAACCATCAACGTTTTATTAACGTCTCGAAATTGTATGAAGCTCTAGGAAGTAATGTGAGTGCAGCACTACCAGCTTTTCACGCTATCACAGGGTTTGATTTTAACCCGGCCTTTTTTAGAAAAGGCAAAAATCGATCGTTTTCTATTATGAGAAAATCTGCTGACTTTATCGAAAGCTTCATTCAGATGTTAACTCCATTTGACAACAAGGAACATATTCTTTCCAAGATTGAAGAGTTTGTTTGCCATATCTACGGATTTAAGCTATTAAAAAGCATTGATGAGGCAAGAGTAGTAATGTTTCAAAAAACCTATAAACTGCTCAACAACGACGCTTCCCGATTAACCCAAAAAAGCATTGATGGCTCAGCTCTACCACCGTGCAAAGCGGAGCTGTATCAACATTTTTTAAGAGCATGTTTCATCGCAAGAATTTGGACGCACGCACACCTTAAAGTTCCCACTGCCGAGACCCCTTCCGAGTATGGCTGGGTAGAAGTTGAGAGAAAGTACGGCTTTACTTGGTTCGCTGGCAGCCAGTTACCAACGTCTGTTACTGAAATTACAATTCAGCCCGATAAAGGTATGAACATTTTTTTCAGTTTTACTCATATCGCTTATATATATATATATATATATATATATATATATATCGCTTATATCTATCTATCTATATATATATATATATATATGTATATATATATATATATATATATATATATATATATATATATATATATATATATATATATAGATAGATAGATATACTTACCTTTTTGTTTATCTTATTAAAGATGATGATGATGATGGACACATGATGGCAGACAATTTCGATGATTCACAAAGTGATTCGGAGGACTATGAGAGTGCCACAAGTGAAGATGAAACATTATAGTATTTAAGAATTATAATAATTATTTACTGTAAATAAAAAATATATTGATATATTTATATTCAAACTTAATTTTTCTTATTCGGTCGCTTGATTATTTCCTGATTATGTTTGCAACTCACCTGCAGGGCGCGTTGTGTCCAATAAAATAAAGTGCGTTATTTCCTCCCGGTTGAAAATTTGTCAAATAATAGTTGACATAATTCTTGCCATAATAAAAAAAATTCAGCTGGCCGTATGCCAGAGGAAAACCCGTCAGCTGGTACATTGAAATTGGCTAAGCGGCGGCCACACTACCTTTCCACGCCACACTTTCACTGTAGCAGCTGACGGGTTTTCCACCGGCATACAGCCAGCTGACTTGTTTTTTTATTTAAAGTAGAATGTGAACTAACATCTGTCAAATTTTCAACCGGGAGGAAATCATTGAAAAAAAATTTTTTTTTTTTACATGTTCATATGAGCAGCTGATGTATAATCCACCGCCGCTTGGCCAGCTGACGGTTGTTTTTTCAAACAAGTACTATGCCAAGTATTATTTCAGAAATTTTCAACCGGGAGGAAATGACTGATTTTTTTTTTTTTTTTTTACGTGTCTCGAAGGCGGCCGCCGCCCAACCCACCCATGGTGCGGCAGCTGACGATCACCAGGCTTCAACACACAACTATCTTAATCATCTCACGAATTATCGGCCGGGAAGAAATAACTGACCAAAATCTGTCGCTGGCTCCCGGACTATTATACCCTACTTATATGTCTTTGGAATTATCTTCCGTTATCTCTAAAAGAGCTTGGTAAATTGCTTTGAGGTTATTCTTAAGAGGTTTAATTGCTTCTATTCTACTTTCCCATCTAGTTGTGGACAATGCCTTTAAATTTAAATTTGTAACATATGTTTTGATTATAGCCCATCGTTTAACAGAACTTGAAAAATAATTATACAGTTCTTGTATTACGCTAAAAAAGTTTACTGTTTCAAATATCACTTTTGCTACATCATTAACAACCAGGTTTAATGTATGGGCAGTGCATGGAATAAAAAAAGCCCGAGGATTTATTTCTTTGATTTTTTTGTTGTAGTCCTTTAAGCTTTCGTTTCATATTTGTGCCCTTTAAATCCAAAATATTGATTTTCACCGAATTAAGGCATGTCTGCATGAAATCACATAAACCTTGACCAGTAGTATTAGAAACACTCTGAAACCGCAGAAAGTGCTTACAAATTTCTGACATATTTGTATCTTCATTATAATAAACAAATCTAATAACAATAGTTAATTGCTCGGTATGACTTATATCGGGTGTAGTATCCAAAGTTATGGAGTAAGACTGCTTAAGCATGTCTAATATTTTCCTGTTTATAGCCTTAAAAATAATATGAATTATTTCATTTTGAATTTTATCGCTCAGGTAGTGAATCATATTTTGATTTTTTGATGCTTCAATTCGACGTAAATGCTCAGACATCACTGTGTCAAACTTAGCTATTATTTCCACTAACTTTAAAAATTTGCCATTATCATTCTGAAAAGGCTGTTTTGAAGAACCCCTGAAAGCAGGACATTGTCTTGCTAGGTACTGAATTATTTAAATTAATCTTTCCACTACTGAATTCCAGTGTTTCTTTTCTATTTCGTAAAATTTTTGTTGTGCCGAATCGCGATGGTAGTATTTTTTATCTAAAGACGTTTTAAGTTGACTATAAGCGGTTTTTAATATGTGATGAGATAGATTCATGCTTTTTAAGTATGTAACTTAAGTGTGTCCAGTTGCTACATCCATATTTATAAGTCAGCTTTCGCTGCCTAATAGTTTGCAATGGTAACAAAATACCGAATTCGGAGATTCTGAATATAACCGATAAAAGACGTGTTTCGGAGCTAAAGCAATGACATTTTGAAATACTATCCTTTGAAAAAAAAATGAAATGAAATGAATCAAGACAACATATTTTCTAAAATTTATCTTGGTGACGAAATGTAAGACAAAATATTAATTGTTTTCTTTCAACATTGTTTTCCTTTAACTGCTGGAAACGCAAAAATATTTTCATTTGTAAAGTGAGTCGTATCTGCTTATTTAATTTTCGAAATTTGTTTTGTGAACCTCCATTTAAATAAACCACGAGCCGCCACTGCCAGTACGTCACGTGGTAGGTGGTCTATGCGTTTGTATGCATAGCTAATGCACAAAAGTGTCTGAAGTCTTCCGGGAAGAAAAAAGCTGAAGACACAAAACAATTTACGACTCTGATTTGTTAGATGTTCGGATCATTTTTTAATGGGCTTTTATTAGAGATAATTCTACATTTTATTAAGAACTAATTAAAGCTACATTAAGTTTCGATTTTTCATTACTAGACGAGTGGGTATTGTAACAGTGAACTATAGTAATGAAAGCAGCTTTTCAATAATTTGAGGTAGGGAGACTCGGAAAATCCATGGAAAAAATCAGTCTGTAAATTTTTGAATGTGCCTTGTATTCATATATGAACTTTATCTCTAACAGGTTTGCGCCTTCTAGGCCTGTTCTTTGTAAAGTGTTCTTTTCAGTTCACACATTTTGTTTCTTTTTCTTTTCAATAGAAAAAAAAAAATGTTGCAGTAGTACTTCATTTCATTAAAAAAAAAAAAATGTGCGGAGCCCATGGACTTTGGCAGAATATTTTCCAAGGAGGATAGTATTCGAATCCAGATATGGCAAACGGGGCGCATGCCCCGGACGCCGTGAGCACGTAAATTGTAAGAGGGCGCAAAATTGAGGTTTGTCGCGGGTAACACAATCACCAGCTGCGACACTGGTCGAGAGTATATAGAAAACAATCGTTTTCAGGGGTAAAAACCAGGAGAGTAGATAGGTGGTTTTGCACCCCTGGCAGAACACTCCAAATTGCGCCCCCTTCCACTACTGCTTGAACAACTTTACTAACAATATTTCATTCCCTCATAATTATTGTACTTAATAAAACCCTACCAATTCTTCTTACAAGTGTGCTATTTTGAAAAAAATATAATAAAATAGTGAAACTCTACCTACACTTTTTGTGATCCAGCTGATCTTGTGTGTGTTCAATTTTCTGCTTACGCCCCAGACGGGAACCAATCCCGCCAGGGGTGGCCCTAGAGTATGTGTCGACCCACTGCAAAGGTAAAAAAGGCGCTCCCTTTTATGCTCTTGATCAAGCTCTTCTCCCGTTTTTGAGTTCGAAATGGCGTCCCTGCGAACATCGTGCCCCGATACTATGCTTACCGTGTCGGGCCGCTGCCTGAGTTTCGCCAAACCTCTAGCTACGGCCCTGCTAAAAATAATTCTTTTTAGGACTTTAAGTCCCACTTTTGGTGATATAATATGAAAATAGAATCACTAAAATTGCACGTTAACAATATTAGCTTCATATACAAAGTTTTTTGTCAGTATTGCCTCCGTTTGGCGCCCCTACCACCGAGGCGCCCTTGTGCGACGCACAACCGTAAGGGGCGGCCCTGGTGCCATGATCCACTTATGGCCCGTGGGCCAGAGGTTGTACATCCCTGATTTTAATCAGAGATTTCTCTCTATTCTAAAAGAAAGTTACGGCCGCTTACAAGAGCTTGTTGGGCTATCTTCTCCTAAACCGTTGGGATTTGAATTTCGAGAAACATATTCACGCATGCGGAAAATTACGAGGAACCTGATAAGGGGCCTTAAATTTCGAAAATCGAATTATTTTAGAAGATATTAATAAAAACCTGAAAAAATAAAACATAATGGTTGCCAGATTTGGCATATTATCATTCATTCCTTTGCAACAAAGCAAGTCCAATTATGTAGAAGCGCGTGAAATTGTCAAACATGAAGTAGAATTACACCCATTTTACACCAAATTAAAAAGTACAGTCAACTCCGGTTATAGTGAACTTTCGGCTATAGTGAACGCAAATCGTTAGTACCGATTCACTTACATTAGAAATATGCATAGCATTTTTCGGTTTTAGTGAACATGACTCCAGTTATAGTGAACCTAAAAACTGAACTTCGAAAGTTCTGGAAATGGCAGAGAGGAAGTTTTTTGATGTCTACATTTTCAAAGGTTGTCTGTATTTCATTCGACAAATACACAAAGAGATTATCAAACATCTGTTCCGAAATACAGGGGAATTGTCTAACATTACAAGAGGTGGGACGAGGGAGAGCGGGGAACAGTAGCGAGAAAGGGCTTAGACTCTTGACCGCTGTGAAACCAGGAATTTATCCATTGCAGTGATGCATACTAATCTTTAGCTCTTCAATTACCTTACGAAACAGCCCAAGCCTTGTAGTGTACAGGGTTGTCCAAATTAAACTTCCCCAACTCAGAGGCCTGTGCAGGATGTTGTATGGGTCATAATGTGATGAAATTTTGAAAACAGACACTTCAGATCACGCGCTCGTGATTTATTAAAAATAATTATTAGTACAAGAAGTTGCCGATAGGTGGCGCTGTAACACTTGTAATTTGCATATTGCAACAACGTGATTTGCAGAAATAAAGCTTCTGCACAACGTATCCAAAAGACGAGCCTTACAAAAGTGGAAGACAGGCACTGCACAGGCAGTTGTTTCCAGCTCGCTGATGCACAATGGCGACTTTGAAAGACAAGCTCTGTTAGTGAAACTTTTCTACCAGAATGACGAGAACTCCTGTGCTGCGATAAGAGCATTTCGTCGGCTGAAGAACTTACGCCGTGGACCAATGATACCACCACGCGCTTTAGGAGACATGATGAAGAAGTTCGAAAGAACCGGACAGGTGGGAATTTTATCAGGTAGAGGACGACATGTTGTGGATTCTGCACGCGTACAAGACGTTGCTTTGGCGGTCGTAGACGGCGCTAGCTAATCGCCACCTGGCGTTGTCAGTGTGTCAACTGTTTCTCGTGCTGTTGATATGCCCTATTCAACCATGGCACGCATATAGAACATCTGTAGAACGTCTTATTGATCTGCAGCGCCACCTATTGGCAACTTCTTGTACTAATATTTTTTTTTAATAAATCACGAGCGCGTGATCTGAAGTGTCTGTTTTCAAAATTTCATCACATTATGACCCATACAACATCCTGCACAGGCCTCTGAGTTGGGGAAGTTTAATTTGGACAACCCTGTTTGTCTCCCCGTACTCCTTTTGTCCGATACTCTCATCTTTGCCACCCTGCATGAAAGGACGTGACACCCACAGTTCCACAATGAAGAAGGTAGCAATGACAATTTTTAAAAGAAACATATAACTTTTTTCATTATCATTCTTGACCAGAAAGAAAAGACCACATGCGCTTCAATCCAATTCATCAAACTGTGCCCCTCCTAATTGTATTCATGCTTGCTATCCGGGGACTTCTGTAAAAGGGGATTAAATTCTTAGCCGGTTAGAATCAATGGCATTTTTCAGCTACTAAGCACTTATGGCCCGTGGGCCTGAGGTTGTACATCCCTAATTTTAATCAGATTTCTCTCTCTTCTAAAAAAAAAGTAACAAAAAGTAGGGTACATTTCATGGTGAACGAAAATTGATTTATCTCGTCCTTGAACGATTCCGTTTTCCATTCCTAGTGAAATAACACAAGTTAAGGATTACCACTACACGCTATTGCTTGATTGACTATAGCACTTTCCAATCAATTGAATGAATCTCGCAAATTATTGTAGCAATTAGGAGTAATAAGACATTAATACGATTAATTATGTTTGATTTACACAAACATTCAGTGCAGATATAAAACACTATTTTTTTCTTATGTATATAATGTATTCCTTGTTCATATGGGGACACTTCGCTTATAGTGAACTTCGGATACAGTGAACGAAATTTGCTGGGCCCCAGAGGTTCACTATAACCGGAGTCGACTGTATATGAAATAAGTTACTCAAAGTGTGTTGCACAAAGTTGACAATTTTCAAATAGTAAGTTCGCTTAGACAACAGGAGTTTAGAATTAGTGATTATTCGTTTTTCCCAAACAGAATAGCTAATTGTAACTGATTTTAAAAGCGCCATCCTGGCATGAGGTACGATCTGGCAAAAAGGTATCTTTCCAAGCCGGGTGAATCTAAACCGCGAGTTCAAAAATGTTAGAACACAATATCTTGAAAATGAAAAATAATTAAAATGCAGCATATTTTAAAGCCGGTTCGGTCCAGCTGGAGTATTTGCTACCAGTTGAAATATTTGGTGGCGTTAACTATGCCATTATGGCAGTTATAGTACATTGGATATTTGCCAATGCGGCGAGATGATATAATTCTTGATGCTAAATACGCCAATCTGCAAAGGATGATGTATATGAAAATATGGATAACGGTTTTCCAGGAGCCTTAAATGAGCAGTAATTATAGGTTGCGAGCATGTGTAAATTGCCAAATAATGAAAAGTCTCCATTGGTGGGAAGCTATCCTAGTTGTTCCATAGTTTTTATGAAAGAAAACATTAAGTACTGTTTTCTTAAAGCTAATTATTAAATATACATATACGCATGTCACCAAATTATGGAAATTCTCCATAATTGGCTAATACGCAAGGTGTTCCATGGGTTTCACATAATTACAAATAGTGCACGGTTTAAATTTTTATGTTTCAAGCAACATACACGAACCAAGCAATGTGTAGCTTGGTAACATTCTACCTGTTCACCCGTTTTAAATGTAGAACCTTGTTTATAGGGGTGGTTTAATCATAACCATCTTGTATTTTATTTTGCTACATTTTCTAATTATTCTCAGTAGTGTCTATACAGATAGACCCTTTACTTGCCTGATCTGATTTTCTACTGGTACATGCAAAATTTGAATTCCAATGTGCTTGTACAAATATTGAAGTGAAACTTGACCAGTTTCATATGCACTTTTACGTTAACTTTTAAAAATAATTATTTGCTGTACAGTAAAACCTATATAGCTTGATAACAGGCTTTACCCATATACAGTAAAACCCACTTAAGAAGTTTTCCCGCTTAAGAAGTTTACATTCTCGGTTCCCGTTTTTTTTTTTTTTTCCTATTCTTCCAATGTTAAAATAACCCACTTAAGAAGTTTTGTTCGAAACTCTTTCCCGCTTAAAAAGTTTTCTTTAATTTCCAAGTTCACTTTGAAAACGTGTTTTCATCCGCCTCTCTATATATCCTGTACTCTGAACAATTGCAGACTCCGTTCGTAATAGACCTCTTTGTCCGGAAATGTCTCCCCATAAAGTCCAATTCATCAAAATGCGCTCCGCCTCTACTCCTTCATTTTTATCTCACGTCCACACCTGTTGTTGGAATGTGGAGAGTGAATGAAACCAGTGGTACTGTGACAATAGTGGGCGGCGAAAGGAAAAAGATGTGCGCACATGTTAGTTTATTGTAACAGTATTGAATGATGATTAGGAAAGAGATTAGTCCAATCCTGCTCCTACAGTATTCAGGGTAAGTTTATCAGTTGCTTTCTTTTTCAATAGATTTACCTGCCCCTTTTCCAGGAAGAATGAACCACCCAAGTTCTCATATTTTTGACTCTTTCAGTTCAAAGCATTTTAAGTCAGTGAACGTCGTCTTTCTCTCTCTCCAGAAAGTTTACGAGTGAAAATTTCTACTCTTCTCAAAATGTCAAGCAAGGTAATTAAAAGAAAAGCCCACAGAAAACGACTTCTTAAATGGATGATTGGTAAACTGGACAATGCTGGAGATATGAGGAAAGTGAACATTTTGCAATCCATTCATTTTATTTCATCTGCATGGGAGTTAATAACACCATCTGTGATTGCCAATTGTTTCCAAAAAGCAGGATTCCTCGATGGAGAATTAACAGAAGAATACGACTTTGAATCAGATATTAAAGATGATTGCAAGACAGTACAAAGATTAGATTTCACTGCATCGTTTAAAGAGTATGTGTCAGCAGATGATGAAATATTGCCTTGTGAAGTGCTAACAGTGGATGAAATTTGTGAAGTTGAAGAAGATGATGAAATGAGTGAAGCTGAGGAAGAGGATGTGGGAATTCCTAGTTTTCCGGATGCTGTTAAAGGACTAGAAACCTTTCGTCGTTTTGTCGAAAGTGTTGAAAATGTGCCTGAAGAAGTTTTTAAAAGCAGACAACTAGACTGTTTTCAAATAAAGATTGCCGACAAAAACAAAAAACTATAACCGATTTTTTCTGTAAAATAGGTTCCAATAATGTTTAAAGTCAAATTTCTCGAATTTCATAAAGATTGCATTCAGTAAAGGTAATTACGTTGTTTTACTTCATTAACTATTTTTTTATATATGCAAAACAATTTACAAATTTAAACTAAATTGGATATTATTTCAATACTATAAAAAAGTGTCCACTGAATACCTATGCTGAAATTATTCCATTTGTTTTTCAGAAAAATTAAATTCCCGTTTAAGAAGTTTTTGCCATCCATTCCCTTGGAAAACTTCTTAAGTGGGTTTTACTGTATTAAAAACACATTACATGCAAAAAAAATTCCTTTTATTTTAAACAACACATCCCTGAGCTACTTAACATATATAAACACAAGGATATTTAATTTACAAGAATAATTTTTAGAATAGTAACCTCTTTTTATTTTTAACAAACAGTCCGTTCACTCCATTTCAACAGTTTTCAGTAATCATGGAGGCACGGATGAACATCATGGAGGCGGAGATTTAACAAGCACACTGGAGTTAAACTTTACTAAAAGTGGTCTGAACCTCTTGCCTACTTTTGCAAATAAATATTGATCATACCTGATTCTAATGTTTATTTACTTTTTATTAAATTAAATTCCATGATGAATTTGAATTTTCCATCAAAAGTAGCAGTTAATAATAATAACAACAATAATAAAACTACTCAGATTTATTTTATGAAATTCTTTATTTAAAAATCTTTTCAATACAACAGATAGTTTTTACAAAATAACTTTCCTTATAAAACAAACTTTCAAAATAATCACTTATTTGTTTTATTTTTATTATTAGTTTTATTTTTATTATTTGTTTTCTTTTTGTGCTTCTTTTTGGTATGTTTGGAACTTTTTGCCAAGAGTCTTTGCATTTTCTTTGCTTTAGCACGATCCAGTTTTCTCTGACGTTTTTTAGCTTCTTTTTGGACAGAACTTTTTTTCAGTGTTTTAATCCTCTTTGCTTTTAGCTCTCTTATCAACTTTTGTACTCTGAAAATAACAAAGCACTTTATAAAACAGAGTACTAAATATATTATTAGAGTTATTTATTAACAAGTACAGGGAAAAATTATTTTGGTCTTGCTACTTAATTCAAAGTACTGCAACAAAACAAAAATTAAAATTCTAATAAGGTGCTAATTCTTTTGACTTAATTTCTATGTTTGCTCTTGGTTAATTGTGTGGTAATAAATCATTTAAGATTCTTTTATTTTATTTTATTTTTTCTTTTTTTTGAGTATGGTTTATTTATATTTTTATAAACATTTTATACTTGAAATTTCTATTAAACACTTTCTAAAAAATCTACTAGCTTTAACACTTCATCATTAAAAAAGGTTTCCGGCCATTTTCAAAGAATTATTTAGCATTATATGAAAATGAAATAAGGAAAAATAATGAGGTTCAAACAAAATCATAAAACACTATAAATAAATAAATAAATATATATACATATACACATAATATTAGGTTAGACTTAAGAAATCATTGACTAAAAAAACTAACTTGTTTTTGTTGTTCATTTTTAATATCTTTATATATTTTCATTAAATTGTCTTTCAGATTTTTCAGTAAAAATATGAACAAACTTGATACTAAAGCATTAGACATAAAGATTATACATGCATAAAAAACTAAACATTAGCATAACAGTATGCCAGTACACGTGTGGCTCAGGCCTGCACTGCCCAACCATATCTTTGCAATCAAGGGCTCTGTGTTGCATAGCTTCTGCAAGGGGGTCAGCAGGATGCAAAGCCCCCAGTGTTTAGTCCCCAAGCAAGCCTGGTCCTTATTTCATTGACCTACTCAAGGTATAAAAGGCTGAGTCAGCCTTACACAGCCTGGGAGTCAAACCCTAGACCTGTGGCACAGCAGCACAAATATTTAAGGCATAAATAACTATATTATATACATACATACACTTACCCTTGTGTTAAACGAAAGGCCCTTGTAATCAACTAATAGATTAGGGATTATAATAATTATATTAAATAAGAAAGTACTAGAAGAGATAAAAACAAAACGTTGATCAAGCTTTGAGAGCGATTTCCTGAACAGCACTCAGCAAACTGATATTAAACTAAATTATACATGAATATTTCATTTAAGGAAATTATGGGGGATTCTTGTTACTTTCTCTTTCATTATTAATTTGTCATGAATGTGACCTTTCATTTCATAAAGCTTAGGAATGTAAAAGAAAAATTCAAACTATTTCATGAGACAAAGAAGCAAGCTAACAACACATTGCATTCTGATAATAGAACAGAATATAAAGACTATATAGCCAAAAGAAACACTAGATGTACCCTGTAACTTTGGCCATTTATACAAAGTGTAGGGATGTAACGGGTGATTTTGCCAGATACCGGATATCCGGCACTAAACATGTATTTAGTTATTAAGTGTCTTTTTTCGTTTTTTAATATAATGACATCAGAACAATAAATTGCAAACATGTTTCACACATCATTAAAGTATTTTTTAATAATTTACTTATAATTTACAAAAATAAAAATCTTTACATATATGTACATAAAATATGTTACTTAAAATGTAAAAAGTTAAAATATTCTTTTTATGTGTGCACTACTGGCAGAAGCAAATAAATTTAACCATGACACATTTATTAATGTATCTATAATTGCACATTATTTTCATAAAGAAATGCATACTTTTTTTTTTATTTATTTAAGAATAAGATATCTATTTTGATAAGATACCTATGATACATGAATTAATTTTTTTCAAACATAAGTTTAATGCCTTTTTCCTGTTTTAATAATTTAATATCAATTAAGTCATTTTTAGTTTTATTTTCAGTTAAATTACTTTTAGAGATTGAAGAATAAAAAGTAAACTTCTTTATAATGAAATTATAATGCTTTCTTTTGTAGTTTTACATAGGTATGGAACAGAATTTTTCAGGTTATGCATTAAATTTCTTTAATCAAAAATAGATCTGTTTAATTGTTCAGCTTTTAAAATATACGAGCATTCTTTCACAGTACAAAAATTTATAAGGTACCATAAGGAGAAAAAATTGGGGGGGGGGGGGGGCAAATTCATGAAAAAAAAAAAAAAAATCCTTTCAAACATGAGTTTCCAAATTTTAGGACAATTTCACTTTTTTACTTTTGATTTCGACATTCCATCACTAACTACTGAAGAAATGAATTTGATACAAAATATTGCCTTACTTTTCAATTTCATCGACATCTTTTTTACTTCCCAGATCCTCTTGTGTTGTATGTAACGAACTAGTTACAGGTACTGAATTGAAATCTGGAATTTCACTTATCGTGACAGTATGATCTGGCAAATCATAAGTTACGGGTTTTAACAGATGTTCAATTTCTAGAGGGGAGGAAAAAAAGGCAATAAAATACATAGTAAAATGATCTGATTACGTATTTTTTTTACTTTTATAACACTGATTTACTTACATTGATACAGAATAAATCCTACATTGAATGAACATGGAACAATCTGAATATCTTTGGCCGGAAAAAAAAAAAAAAAAAAAAAAAAGTTTTTCTTTTTTTTCAAAGTTTTACTTATTATTTTAGAACAGAAAATATTTTTCTCCACATATTTTTTATTACATATTAATTTGTTTGCAGTTTTCAAGACTATATTAAAAGAGGACTTCATCTCACACCTGTTACCAAGCATATTATCTCCACTTGCACAATCCTTTAGTAAGTTTACCTAAAACAGACAATATCCTTCCTTATTCATTGCGAATTTCAAACAGAACACAGTTTAATTTTCTAGGCACAGCACAATCCTCCATATATTTCTTCCACTAGCCAACAGATTTTACATATTTTCTAGCCCCACTCCCCTGCTGGACGTGCAACAGGGGACATGTTGACTTTCTAGACATTTGTTAACAATAAGCTTCCCTTGTCCCAGTGAAATGACAAAAGGTAATCCTGGGCTACTATTCAGATAGATTTAGTAGTTACTAAACCTATTGTTCAGTTACTAAGCTAGTAAGTAGGCAGGGATACTAAAAGTTAGTAAATAGGAATTCAGATACATTTAGTACTAAACACGTGACTAACACCAAGGGAAAAATGAGGGAAAAGTTACCAGGGAAGTTAGTAGACCAATCAGAAGGCTTGTTCCAGGCGTATGTTTATTTAGTCTTTTTTTAGTCGGTGATTTAGAAGCTTGTTTGGTCATGTGATTTTCAGCTTGTTTTGGTCACGTGTTTAGTGACCTCCAAATTCTACTGCCTCCAAATTCTATCTGAATCCACTTTACTAAATTTAGTAACTAAACAATAGGTTTAGTAGCTACTAAATCTATCTGATTGGGGAAGGGGGCAGAAATCAGTCAGTCACAAAAGGTTAAAGCCATCAGCAATTTACCCTATATTCAATATTTAAATTTTTTTTTCCTAAGTTCTCTAAAAGTAGTGTCTTTCCTGATGAAAATTTTCTACCTTTGAAGAAATTAAAATTATGTGACAAAGTATTTAAGCTTTTGCAGCATTATCCCAAACTGAATGTATTTGAGCAATTGAATGTATTGAGCAAACTGAATCTATTTGAGCTCTTGCAGCAATTTTATTATTTATTCAAACTTTTTTTTGTTAGGGGTGTGGGGGGGGAGAATCTATGTATGTATAAATATGCTAAGGAAAACCTTTGTGTCCCTTTTGCAGCACACTGAGTGAACGGATGAGCACGAAATTTAGCACAGTTAAAGTTCATATGGAGATGGTTGTGCAAATGTTAAAATTTTTATGTTATATGCAACTGCACCGTAAAAATTAAAGAAGTAATTTTTGTGCGAAATTGAGCGATGGTTCCATTGTTGTGACAATTTTGAAATAACAACACTAAGTGTCAGCAGTAGGCTAATAGTATTGCAACAAAATTTGCAAAAAGTGAAATTATTTTCCAGTCTAGTGATATGCCAATGACTAAAATGTGCTTTAGCCCTGTGGAGATTTTTTAAAAAAATGGTTGATAAGTGCCCGAAGTGATGTCAATTCCATGCTTTAAAGCTGTGGGAAAACGAACTGAATAGGGCAGGTTGCAATCCTAGAGACATGCCAATTCAACAATTTCTTCACAACCTCCCACCACTGAGTATGCTAAATCAAATTTTCTCTGAAAGTGTTAGTGAAGAAATATGTCTGCAATTAATAGGAAATGAAAATGATATTATTAATGAAGTGTACGGAGATATTTCTGAAAACATACTGAAGTCAGTTATAATAGAACGGAAAAAAGATGATTGAACTTTTATTAATGCTGATTTAAATTGAATATCTGATGAATAGAGAAAATATCACCATAGCTAGGGCAAGTGAAAAATTGCCAAACAATGGTGATCTGTGCCAAATTCTTAAAAACAAAAGCGATTTCCAGTACATAGTTGTTTATTCCTTTCCATATTTTGGAAGTTTAATTTAATTTTGTATTTTAATTCAATTCCACAAGTTTTCTCCGCATTCCAATTATGTGGCCAAAAAGCATGCAAATTTCTTTTTAGTATATTGATATTTTTATGTATATTGAATTCTATATCTAAACACTATTTTGTACATGGATTAAAATTTCTGGCTTTGATTTGGGGAATGACAGTGTTTCAGAAGTAGTCTTTAAATGTTTACCAGAAGAAACAGTTGGCGGGATTTGCACTGGCTAATTGAAAAATATCATAGTTTGCCACCACACAAGTTAGTATTGAAAGTTAATTGCATCATTACACTAATCAGAAACTGAAATACAAAGAAAGCATTAGCCAATGGAACAAAAATGCACACCAAGTTTATACATCATAATGCTGTTGATTGCGAAGTTTAAACTGGAACCACAGGCTATAAAAGAATTTAATTACACTTATAAAATATTCTGGTACTATTGTACCATATCCTTTCAAAAAACTTATTTCCAAATATACCTGCATTTGCGATGACAGTAAATAAATCTTGAGGACAGTCATTCGATAAAAATGCAAATTTTATAGAGGCAGCAGTTTTGATACATGTTAAGTGGTACGCCTCAGCAAGTAGAGTTCAATCATTCGATGGTTTAAGATTTTATAACTCTGAACATAACGGGCCTTTAGCCGAGGATGGCTCTAAGCTGAATTTTCGGAGTGGACCACTAGACTTTTTAGATTAGCCTAGATTGTGCAAAATGCAAGCTGAATGTGTGAAATTGTACGGGAAGGTGTGAAATCCAAGGTTGGTAGAGGGAGATGACCCCTATGCCCCACTCGCTGGAGCTGCTCTGCATTTAGCAAAATGATAGAGCCTTAACACCAACTTCACAGAAAAGTCTGGTGGTTGTAAAGTGAAATTGTACAAAAGTAATCACTATAGAGAGATGGTCTCTCAGGCAAGGTGGTCACTTATAGTAGGTTCCACTATATATGGAATCTTGAGACATAATCTTTGATAGAATAGCTTTATTCAAGGTCAAATAAAAAATTTAATGCTCTATGGTAGAATTTTGACCACTGGCACACAACTAGTTCAAATAATTATGCCTTCTTTTACATGCAGAATTTTTTTGTCAGCAGTTTATGCTTTAGATAAGAATTTGGGTTGAAGTACAGCTCAAAGTATAAATGAATGACATACGCATAGGGAAAACATAATTTCATTTAATGAAAACTTAACATAACAAACATACCATTAGTAACTGAAGAATAAGATAGGGCTGAGAATGTATAATTCATGTATTATTGTTTAAGTCTATTTCATTCAATTTGGCTGCTGTATCACTTCAAGAAATTATGGAGTTGTAACTAGAGGCCGTGCTTGACCTCAGGAATGTTTGTTGTCACTCTTTGCAATGCATGAAAGGATAGCGATGATACTGATCGTGAGAGGGAAACCTCACATTGTAAGAACCTGGTACCCTACCTTTTCGTATTAATATGTAAAGGATAAATAATAATAAATACAGTAGAACCTTGATTCATAGTTTTTCATGGGGTGCGTAGGAAAAAACGACGAATGCGGGAAAACGACAAATGCGGGTTCTAGTCAAAATACGAAGAAATAAATCTTTATGCATACAATGACTGTATAGCTACAAATACTAATTTGTTACAAACTTGTAAAACAAATAAATCGAACAGTAAATTTTCAAGATCTGCAATATTTTTCTGGTCCTTTTATGGGATTTCGTGTTGGTATAAAAAAAGTTCATATAGTTTCAAATACCGTTATTGCTTCAGGCAAACTTCGTGTTAGTGTAGGCTCAGACAAAATAGGCATGAACATATTCTCTGCTTCACGATTATTTTCATTTTTTGCATCGTCACACGTTTCTTCCGTGTTTAGGATACCGTCTTGATTAATGGAAATATCATTAAATTTCACGCTATGCACATCCTCTTCAACACGGAACCAGTGTTCATCTGATCATCAATAAATGAAGAAATCGTACCAAGAAGCAGTGGATTCATATGACAACAGTTTGTATGCCATTTGAATCCACTTACGTTCAATTTCACTTTGGTCAGGAAAAAAATTTTACAACGATGAACACGGGAAAGTCACTTTTTGGCGAACGATAGATGCGGGTTTCTTTAACGCTATTCAAATATAATTTGTGCAGGGACCATAGAAATAAAACGACCAATACGGGAAAACGATGAATGCGGGAACGATAGATCGTGGTTTCACTGTATTATAAGTATTCGTCTTGGGATGAGTGAGGAGATAAAGAAACAATACACTGTCAGCTGGCTTAACTGAGATGGAGCTTAGAAAAATTCAGCAGTAAGCTACTATGAAGGATGTTTAGAGTCAAGGAACAATTTAACACCTATATTGATTTACAGCTGAACATCAATTTAATGGATCTATCAGGACTGAAAATTTTATTTGTGGGGGTCCATAATGTAAAAAATTTGCACTTACCTAAAGGAAAAAGTCTTAATAAGCAAATTACTACCCAAAAATATTCATAATTAGAAATCAGGCACTAGTTAATAAAAAATTTTATGCTGCACCTGTGATATCTAATAATGAGCTGCACCCTCCCTTGTTGAAAATTGGTGGTTAGAAGTGAAGTCTTTATCTGTTACAGAAAAGGCGGATTTGTCATTTGAAAAGAAATTCTAATATTTTTTCTAACCCAAAATAACAATAATATTTATTTTTTGATTGTTGAAATGATTAATTAATTTAGGGTTTATTATTTATTAAATATGAGTTTTTGCCTTAATTTTAATCAGGTGAAGAAAAATTAATTAAATCAGGGTCCAACTGTATTTCATGCAGGAATTTGAGTTTTAGGAAAGCGGTATTAAATTTACTTCAATTATTGTGATTAAGAAGAACATGTTTTAAAAAGAAATACTGAAATGGAACTTTGGTTTGCTCCAAAAGTTAAGTCTTATAGCCTAAGTAATTTTACACGGTTCAGTGAATTATAAGTTAGAAAAAAAAGAAGAATATAGGTACTAGTTTCATTTAGTTTTGAGAAAAATTACATTTCATTACTTTAAATGCAAAAAAATTATTTTACCTGGCACTTGCCTCTGGGTGCTTATTGCTTGCTTCAAAGCTTCTTTTTGCTAAATAAAATTTAAAATAAATTAATTGTTGGGTTAACAATAATAAATTAAATCTATAAAACCCTAGTAAAGAGTGAATCAATAACCCCCCCCCCCCCAGGAGCAGAATTATATCCAATGTTCTGCAACATGACCCCAAACAGTTACAAATGTTCTGCAAACATTTTGTCCAAATCTGTCAGACCATGGTAAAAATGCAAAATAGATATTTTTCATACTGTCATTATTTCTTCTGTACCACAGCTTTGCTACTCTACAAATCTGAGGTATTTCTCTCTCAGTGCCAAACCTTCATTAAATGTTATTTTATCAACCTTTTGATTCTCCTGAGAGTTATTACCTTGTCAGAGCCTGTATCTTGCGCCTGTAATTCAATGTCAATTATGTCACAGTCAGTCATCTGAAGGCTATCAATGTTACCATCAAAGTACACAAATTCTAAAATAACCTTTTTTCAAGCAGGAATTACTTATTAGTTTTCCTTTGTGGTTATACTGCAGTTTTCTGAACTTGCAGCCAGCAGGGTAGATTTCATTGTTTACATTGAACAGAGAGTGCAGATTTTAGAGCTTTTTGGATTTCGGGTCTTCTACTGTATTTTGCAAACACCAGTCCTGTTTTATAAATAATTTAAAGCTTTCCCTACATGTCTGCGAAAAGGTGATTTTGTACTGATTACCTTACAGTATTGTACAGTATTAGTAAATTGCTGTTTTTGTTTCTGTGCATTTTCAATTGAATTTAGTTTTTCATTTCTTTCTTTATATAATTTATTTTGCAGGGGGATATGTACAAAAATAGCAAATTTTCCCATGAGCCAAACAGATGCCAAAAACATAAACATGAAAATGTAGACAAACATCTTATTTTGTAAACAGCACCAGTCAATAGGATTTGTCCAAATTATCTTTAAATGCATAAAAAAAGATAAAAATCAAATTAGAAAAGAAACATTTGGTAAACTTAACTTTTGAAGATCCAGGAGATAAGGGATGCTACAGTAAAAAGGTGCGCAAAAAAAAAAAAAAAGTACATAAATGATATAAAATTCAGTAAAAACAGTACTTTCTTAGTCAGAATAGCAAACAATGGACCAATTTTAAAAAAATTTCGACAGTGTAGAAAAGATATAGTTTTAAAAATAGAGATTATGAATGAAAATGGAACCACCGCACATTATGACTACAGGGGCTCTAGTACGATCGTTTCGGAAACCTTTCCGAAGCGGAAAAACAACCCTTTTCTTACTCATGACATCACATTCCGAAAGGGCGTCGGGAACGTTCTGATATCGGAATCACTGTCGGAAATTCCACTTTTTTTTTTCCGGCAGGGTGAACGCAAGTGAAAAGCACTTTCCGCTTTGGATACAAGTCAGCGTGCGTGGTTATTTGTTCTGATGGTAGTTGTTTACATCAAAATAAAGGCTCGATTTTAATTTTAGCAACTGTTGCACAACAATAAGATGCTAGAAGGGTTCGTAGGAATCGAAATTCGATTCCTAGGTGTAAATCCTTTGAATTAAGCGACGAGGAATTTATCAACAATTTTCGGTTGAATAAATCATTAGCATTCCAACTGATTCAAGAGTTTAAAAAATATTTAGAGCCTAGAACAATTAGAATATAATAATGCTAATTTTAAATGATATTTAAAATTTATAAAATAACAGTCTGCTTACTGTTTACGTGCTTTTCTTTAATACGTGAATACTGGTAATTAATTCATTTTTAGTCAAGTAAATATTTATTTACTTTTTATTTATTTATTTTTACTACTTACTAAATTTTTAAATATATATCTTAATTTATTAATATATACAGTCGACTCACGATTTAACGAACTTAACAGGAACCTTGGCAAGTAGGATGTTAAATGAAATGGTTGTTAAATCAAAAGTTTATAAAAGGTATTGAAAACTGTCAGCACTTCATCAGAGGGTCGTTAAATCGGAAGGGACGTAAAATTGTGAGTTGATTGTATATTTATTTATATATTTTTAAAATTTTATTTCTGCTTCTCAAAGAATATATTTTTGCAATTGATTATGCTTAAAAAATTAATACTGTTGCTGTTGCATCACGAACGGGTGAAAATTAGGAAAAAAATAGTCTGTCTGGCAAAAATTAATGTACCTTAAAGCAGGGTTGGCATGGTTTAAACAGACTGGTTTAAATCATGGTTTAAACCAAACGGTTTTTTTTCTCAAAAAAACCAATTGGTTTTTTAAAAGAATAATTTAAAATGACGAATACTACAGATAGAATATTTCTTCTGATGTATTTTTAAATTATCCTCATAAGTATCAACAATAAGTTTTTATATCACTCTAGATACCTTATTGTTTTATAATTATTAAAAATTATTAATTAAACTTAAATTATAGGCTGCATTTTTAACTTGTTTCTAAAATAGAGGTTTTGTGTTTTAACAACTTATTTCTAAACCTTAAAAATATTATTTTGAACAACTTATCAACCTTATAGCTGATGAATCTAAGAGCAATACTCCATGTAAAATGTAGTAAACAATTACTATTGTATTATATTATACTAGCTGCTAAGGTGGCCAGCTTCGCCACCCCATACCCTACCATATATACTCAGTCAGTTTTGTCTAATTTATCGTAGTCCTTTCAACAAATCCTATTTCATGGTTTTAACAGTATTTGTCATGAAATTTATTTAGGTTATGGTTGTTACAAATTTTGGGGGTATTATGACAAAAGCTGATGGTGGCCATGGGACATGTGAATAGATCCGAAAGATTTTGGCGTCCTCATCATGGCACAGTGGTAATATCACTGAAAATGGTATATGGCCATAGTGTGAAGATCCCGGATTCAGGTCCCATCATGCGGCTGTCGATCAAACAGTCTGGAGTTTTGGTAGGTTTTCTCCAGATGTAACATGGATACGTGTGAAAACCCCTTAGAAAGTCCTCCTGCCAAAGCACCCGCTATCCTCGGCAGATCACTCAGAGTACCACTGACATTAATCAAACCAAAAAGAAACATTTTTCTTTTTAGTGTATGGAAACGGCTAAAATATGGTTCAACCCACTGCAAAGTGGGGTTTTTTTTTTTAATGTGCAATAAACGCGAAGTAAAAAAATCAGAAAGATTTTGCTTTTTTGCATATACATTGTTATTTTGTAATCTATCTACTGCCTGACACACGTAACCAGTAACGAATATGCTTGCTTCACTTGACGTCATTGAACTGTTAATCTGGATTTTTGCACGTGTGTTATTGTTATTACGCTAATGTTTACATTTAGTTCTTGCCGCTCCCAGCATAAAAAGCATAAAAATATCGTCAAATTTGATACCGCATACATTAGCGTATTATATAAGTAGATACTAAGTATGAAAAAATAGTATCTCTAAATAAAATATTAAAATTGAATGATTTCAATGGCCACATAAGTATAGCAACAACTGTTTATTTACTTTGTTTTAATTATTTTCAGAAGAAATATTAATTTTTATTTGAACATTTTACAAATAATTTTATTTATAAATATGTAACATGTAATTATAAAAGGATTTAAAAGAAAAAAAAAAAACTAAAAAACCCGGTTTTTTGGTTAAAAAAAAAGAAACGGGTTTATTTCCAACCCTGCCTTAAAGAAATACTGAGTTTTCTGGGTGTTAAAAGTGATTTATTTTGAAAGTGTAAAATTCTGATTCCACAAAGTAAAGATTTTTCAAAAAGAAATAAAATTTAAAAAATAGTATAAAATCAATAAACAGCTAGTAAAAAAAAATGATAAATAAATGAAAAAGTAAATAAATATTTACTTGACTAAAAAATGAATTAATTACCAGGATTCGCGTATTTAAAAAAAAAAAAAAAATGTGCGGGAAAAAATCGCACAGCACGGGGTTTGATCACATAACGCCCTAGTAATAGTCCCGCATCCTACCGATTCAGCCACCAAAGTGCAAATAACTTTGCACGCAACTTACAATTAAAGTTTTGGTAAAGCGGTTCGAAAATCAATATTAATTTTTTTCGACTGTATTTGAGTACTGCATATTAATATCTTACACGATGTATATTCACATGGTATAACACAGCCAGAGATCGACTCACAAACTAAGACAAGACGTGGTACCTATTTAAGTACTATGTCATAAGCTTAAACTACATGCTCGAATTCGGCAAAGAGTGCCTTGTTTTGATTGGTTGATAGCGTACCCTTCCGATACTTTCGGAAGAGGCATAAAAATTCTCACTTCCATTAGACGAAACCATGGTGGTAGAGTCAAAATGAGGGTAGCGGCTATTAATCCGAAGATCTCCAGTATCCGTGAGTGAGAACTATACGTCACGGATGCTTTCCGATAAGATCGTGCTAGAGCCCCAGGTGGTGCAGTAAACAACAACACAAGAACTTGACTATGCAAGCACCAAATTTTGGGGCTACTAGTCTTCTGACAATGTTCCAGAGTGCTATCAAAAATCCTTTATCGCTTTCGTTGGTTTCCTGTCCCCACTTATTTCATAATCCCCAAATAAGGCTCCATAACTAGATCTTTTTCATTTTGGAGGGGCTTCATAATAATAATAGAAATTCATCAAGTATACATCAATAGTGATATGATCACACACACATACACTATATACAGCGAGGAGAAAAAAAAAAAAAAAAAAGAGAGAAAAAAAGATATAATTAGCTTTCCAAAGTAATGGAATTTTCCCACTTATATTTCTTTTGCAATACCTTTAAAAAAAAAGACAAAAGTATGAATTCCATTAGTAATGCACCAACAAATGTTACATAAAATACTAGCTTACATTATGTTTAATTTTTTTTCTTTCTTCTTTCAATAAGCTGTCCAACTTCTCTTTTGCCTTCAGTCTTTTAGCTAAATTTCTTTTGTGAAATCCAGTCAAATATTCTCTGTAAGTAAGAAAAAAACAATGCAGGCACTCTTATTTACAGATCTTTTAAACAGAAGAGGAAGTTCAATGCAACACAATAAATTTCATTCTAAATATTTCATGAAAAATTGTACAGTTATTATATATATATATATATACACTCTTATTTTTTCATAATGCATTAGAAGTTGGTGTGTAGAATATAGTAATAATATTCTAGTAATATTCGAGAAATACCAAAATTACTGCATGAAGATTAAGAAAATGTAGATTTTCCTGTAGGGTGGATAGATTTATTTTTTTCCCTACATATTATCTATTATTTTTGATATATTGACCAATTACATTTAAGTGTTTTTATTTTAAGCAGATTTTATTTTACATGTTTTATTTTGTATTATTCACATGTAGCACATTAATTAGTAGCAGGTCTACTAATTAAGGTTAAAGACTAAATCAATTAATTTATACAAGAGAAAGAAAATTATAATAATCTATTTCTTAAAATGTTACTGGGAATAAAACTGGAGCGTTTAAGAATTACAGCCTTCATAATTAATTTACTTTCAAATTTCATTTGTTTCAGAATTATTTTACATATATACACAAACATCAATAATTTCTAATATAAAAGTCAAGTAAATGCGAAGGTAAAGAAATCAAAGTGCGACGAAACGAAACAAGAAAGTTTTAAATTATACTTCTAAACCAACAAAGTTTCTTTTGAAATCAATTTCTCAAAAAATTCAGAACAATAATTTAATTTGAATAATAAAACACACTTAAAAAAATAAAACGAGTAAATGCGATGAGGCGACACATGAAGTTAAAAATCAGTATAGTCCGAAAATAAACGAATGAACTGCAGTTCGCTCAAATTATGCTATTCTACCTACTTTCTCTCTCTTTCATCAAATATGACACGCTTTTTTTCTTTTTTAAAGCCTTTTTTCTTAGTCATTATGCCCGAAAAGTTATTTTCACCCAACCCTCCTGAAAATCTGCAAAAGAAAATATAAACACGTGTTTGGTTGCCACCCTCAATATAAAAAAATGCCTGCCAACAGTAGGGAATGTTGCTTCTCCTGCGGCTACGTAAACAACGAAATTTTTATTGAATAATTTAAAGGAAAAATAACATAATTATTTGATTATTTAAAAAATAATAGACTGTCAAAATGGTGAAAAAGATCCTATCGGAAGAATTTATGATAAAACTACTTTTACTTTTACTCCTAGTATTATAAACATTCCATTAATCACATTGCGTTTGGATTTAAAGGGCAGCTAATTAGTATTGAATTAAAGGGATTATTCTTCATAAGAACTGGTTTTTATGGTCTCTAGCCATAATTTTTAAGGATAAAGTTAGTATAATAATCCCGTCAGACGCACTAGATGAGTCTAGTATAAAGTGAAACCAGCTGTAAATTAAATGACTCACCATTGTCCCTTGGTTGCTTATGCATTTCAAGATTTTACGCAGGCTTTCACTTTGCTGTTTTTCAATTTTTCCGTCTGAATCTTAATTGACCTCTGTCTGTACTGCGAAGAACCTCGATTCTAAAGTAAGAGGCTTTAAATATTTACCTAGGATCAATTACAGTAGTAATTTTACTTTTTTATTAACTATATTGTTATCGGAAATAAATTAACTCTTCCTTTTTTTTTTTTTTTTCTTTTTTTTAAGCTGTCATGGAAGCAGTAGCAAAACATGATTTTAATGCTACGGCAGAAGACGAATTAAGCTTCAGAAAAGGACAGATTTTGAAGGTAAGTTTTTCTGTGCTACCGTAAATAAATTAGTTATTATTGTCTATATGTAAATGTCTCTACTGTTGAAATATTGACATTTGAATATTACTATTTTATAGATATTAAATATGGAAGATTCAGATTGGTACAGAGCTGAACTTGAGACTAAAGAAGGCTTCATACCCAGCAATTACATAGAAATGAAAAATCATGAGTAGGTTTTATATTTAATGTGTCAATGTTTAAGATTATTTAATGTAAAGCTATAAGATAGCACAAATTGCAGGTAGGGGGGCAGGGCCTGACAATGACACTTTTGTGCCCAGCATTCTTTTTCCAGTGTTGTGCCCCTATGTATATAGCTGGCTCAATTTTTGTGCCCCTATACATTGCACTAAACTCAATTTTTTGGCCTGTATCTGCATGTGTTCCCAGGGCACATGCCCCAAGTGTCCGTGCGATAATCAGGGCCTGAGGGGGGGGGGGGGACCTACTGATACTAATTTCGACTTTCAAGCTCTATACACATTTGACATTTTAGGTTCATCATGCATTTATTAAGCTTGAAAATGTTATTAATACAGTTATAATGGAAATGTGTATTATTTCCAAAAAAGTAAACACCTGCAGTCTTTTGACTGTTTTAGTATTAGTAGGCTTGTAGGCTAAAAACTTGTTCTGTTTGTTGGGCCCTACAGATGTCTGACAAAACTCACTCAAACAAAGAAAATATATAGTCACCATAACCATAAATATTCCCCCCCCTTATATATTCACCATAACCATAAATATAAAAGAGATTTTCATTTATTTTATGACAGCAGTGCCAACTGTTAAGGCCTTGTTAACGGAGTTGTACTAAAATATCTAACCTAAAATTTTGAATGTACAAATTTTGGCACTTAAATGAACCATACTAGCCATTCATTAATCATACTTTTATTTGAAGGGCGGCTAGTTATTCTATTTTTTTTTGCTAAAATCTGACTAAGCTACTGAACTAAAAATATAACGCTTTTCTTTATTATATTGTGTAGTTTGTAGTACTTGAGTATTATACTGGTGGCCATTCACGCCAAACTATTTTTTCCTCAAATAAGCTGGCAAACTGTTGTCAATCATATTCTAAACCATCAATAATTTTATGTGTTCGACATTTATCTTGGCAAAAAATTGCTCGTCTTGGCAGACCGCCGGGATAATATATAAGTACCTAGTTTGCTTTAAAGATTTATAGCTGGAGAGCTTGATATTATAAATTCTTTCAGTTGAGAGTTTAGTTGAATAGAGTTTAGTTGAATTCAGTTTCTTCTACACTCTATATGAATAACATATAGAGTGTAGAAGAAAAAATAAAACTGTAAATGTTTTAATTTCTCTTCTGCACATGATATGACATGGCCTATATTTGTTCTTATTATCAAAGGATAACGCTGGGGTGGCCAACCTTTCACATCTCATGCACCAGTTTTTTTTTTCATTATGAGTAGAGTTCAAATGCACCATGCAACTCAAGCACCTTAACTTTCCTTATGTTCATGGGTACAGTTAGAATTTTGGGTATGGGTAGGCTTAAGTAAAGAAGAGGAAAAGTAATATTGCAATGATCTCCTCAGAAATTTTTATCAGCTGAGCACCATTATAGAGCTACAATGTGTAATTCTATTGAATTAAAGCATTCAAAGTTATACAGTCGAACCCTGCTATAGTGAACCCCTGCGGACCCAATAAATAGTTCACTATAACCGTAGGTTCACTATATCCAAACTTGTTAAAATATTGATTTTTTCTTAGAATTTGATGGCAGTTTTGTTAGAGACATTTACTGGTATAACACATGATTTACTAATAAATTATAAATTATTAAATAGACAACAATAAAAAAATTAAAAAGAATAATTTTAAGTACTCACTTTTATTTTCACACTCTGTGGAAATAGTTCGTTATTTTTGATTGTATATATTTCGATTTTAAGTAAAGTTCATCAATTTTCTTATCAACGATTAAGAAACAGTTCATAGTTTTTTTGTCTACATTTTCCATAGAAAAAAATGCATTTAGAATATTTGCAGCAGCTTTTGCTTCAGTGATCGAGGGTGCTGACGTTACACTTTCTTCGTCTGAAGGTAAGGCAGCTTCATCGTCATCAGTATTTTTTTGCTTACTTCAGATAAGATGTCGTCATCAGTAGGAATATCTGAAGTACATACCTCATTATCACACAATTCAAAGTTTTCAATTTCATGTCTAGAAAATGTCTTTATGCTATGCTGTTCCAGCTATACAGCAAGTGGTAGATTTTCATCTTCGTCTTCATCTCTCATTCTGTCTGTTTGATCCAAAACATTCTTGGAAAGACATGCATTTCAAAAACAGTTACGAATTGTCATAACTGTTACTTGTCTCCAAGATTTCCCCAGCAAAATGATTGCTCCGAAAAGCGATATGTTATACTACTCCTTATTAAGTTCATAATTTTCCAAAATACGCATGATCAGCTGCTTCCGATAGTGAGCCTTGAGACTGCGAATAATGCCCTGATCTATCGGTTGAAGGACAGATGTTATGTTGGGAGGCAAAAAAAAAAAAAGCTTTATGCATACAAGATTTTCTAAGTGGGGATGGGCAGTGCAATTATCTATCAGGAATACGATCTTGCAGTTTACTTTCACCAAGTCACCATCCCACTGGCGAAGCTCTTCTTCAAATAGGCCAGCAGGTTATCCAAGCTTTGCAATTACTTTTGTACTTCTCACAGGTAGCTTTTTAACATTCTTAAAACAACTAGGATTTCGAGAAGTCCCAATTATGGTTAGTTTCCGTTTTTTTTTAACCATCCATGTTTGCACACATGAGAACAGTTATTCTAACTTTAGACAGCTTACCACCACTGCATTTTTCTCCTTTAAATCTTAAGCTTCATTCAAGTCTGATTCGGAGTTATTTTGTAAAATAACCCAGTTTCATCTGCATTAAAAATATTTTTCTCTTCATAATTTTGGATTATATCTGGCCATACTTCAGTCTTCACTTTTCTACATCCAGTGCATTAACATTAGCTGCTTCACCAACAATCTTAGAGCATGAAATATTGTCTCATTTCTTAAACCTATCCAGCCAGCCGTTAGAGCATACAAATCTTTTTCTTCAAAACGTTCTGCGAACTCATTGGCTTTGTTTTGCAGCATGACTCCTGAGACAGGAAGATGTCGATTCCGCTGAATGGTGAACCATTTTAAAAGAGCTTCCTCTATATTTTCTCTTTCAGCACGACATAACTTCTTTATTCCACTTAAATGTTTTTAGCAGCAATAATCAGACTGCGATTTTTCCAAATGTTGGAAAATTCCTTGCATATTTCAGATTGACTAGCTTCTTTCGATTCAATATGTTTGATTATTTTGACTTTATCATCAATGGAAAATGCTTTCCTTTTTACAGAATTCGTCATTTTTACAGAACTTTTATAGTGCTGAGAAGCGAAAATATCTGTTCAGTCTGAACCAGCTGCAGGAGATAACCATAGATACAGATAAGACACAATACAGATTGGCAATTCCAAGCACAGAAACTGGTTTACATACAATGCAATGGAATTTCGCGCGGACCAGGCAACAAACCTATAGAGCTGTTCCATCTGTCATTCAAGGGTGGTTTGAAAAGAGTGGACTGTCGGTGACCAACGGCTTCCTAGAAATGCCGGAGACAGTGAACAAAGAGGATTGCTGTGTATCTGTGAGAGAGCCAGTGGTTGAATAGAAACGTGGTAAGAAGGGTGAAAAAGGGGAATTCGATGTGGAAGTTAAGGAATGCTGTAGACACTGGGAGAGACTTTTATCATTAGAAGGGGAAAAAAAAAAAGTTTCCAAAATGACCTTTTAGTTCGCTATAAGCGGACTTTCATTTTCTAATCAGTTGACTATAACCGTATAAATTAGCGTTAGTTGCATATGTGTTCATTTGGGACTGTTGAAAAAGTTCACTATATCCGAGAGTTCACTTTTTCTCGGGTTCACTATAGCGGGGTTCGACTGTATTTTGATTTTTCTGCTTGGCAGCTAGTAAAACTTAGATGATGTGCCTACCTACAAAGGCCTGGGGAAAAACCCTGAATAACGTATGAACATAAGATTGAATTTGTTGCTCTGAGGAAAAGGCTTTTAATCTTAGTTTTTCTGGTATTTAGTAGGGGTTCAGCGATTGTTCGACTTTTGATGACAGTGTATTTGGGAGTGTACAAATGGTTCCTTTTCACTCTCTTCCTTCTCTCCTTTCCACTTATTTTCCCTCATGGTGTTATCCGTATTTGTCTGACTAAAAATGACTGGGAAAAAGTATTTTGATAACATTAAAATATGCTATATTTCCAATCTACATTAGTTTAATGTATCTAATATACAGTGCCGGATCTAGGGGTGGGCAAGCTGGGGCCCCTGCACCGGCGCTGCTTGCACTGGGGTGTCAAATCGTCTCTGAGACAAAGAAAACTTGACAAATAGGATGGAGGGTGCCAAAAAGGTATGTTGCCTCAGATGCCAGTTTTGCTCGGTCCACCACTGTTAATATACATCAGTAGTTTAATGAACATAAATTTAACAGCTTGATTTTAGGACCCTTTATAAAAAATACATACTTTCCCCCATTTCCTCGCACCTGACCCGGTGTCATCTTTATTCTATTTCATAATTTAAAAAATAGGTACAGCTTTGTACTAGTCCTTTTTGGCACATTTTTTTTTGGCCAACTTTTTCTTCATGCAGTAAATGAAGCATTTATGGTAACCCTGCCATTTGCTGATCAGCAGTTTAAGTATTATAACCCTAAGCTGGTGTCTCGTTCGTCAGTGTGCTTTTTGGTTTTATTTTAAGTTATATTTTGCCCTTATTTTAAATTGAATTTTATTATTTAATTAACTAGAAGTCAAAGCCCATTGTGGAGCAATTACAATGTGTGCGAGAAAAAACATCTGTGCGTGTATACTCAAAATATTTAATCTTCATCCACCTAGAATAAATATAACTTCATACTTTTTATTATATACCCAAATCGAATTTCATGTTCATCTGGGAACGCACGGAAACTTTTTGCATTCAAAAGATTTTGTTTTATGTAGCCCCTCTTATATCCATGCTTCAGGCAGATGGAACTATAGAAATTATGATTATTTTAATGAAAAAAAAAAATTAAACTATGTTATCTGGAAAAGCTACAATATTTTAAACGAACTGACTTCCCTTCAAAGAATTATGACCGTGACTTCAACTATGTCATTCTCACTTGAAAATATCAAAAGACTTTTAGAAATTTTGCCACTTGAGCGTATGATGGCAAGCCTTGGGGCGTTCTCTCAACAAACCCAGCTTTTTTCCTGACCACCCGCAAAAAGTTGCGGCTGCTTCTTTTAGACTTTTGATGGGGCATGACTGTCTACAGAATCATTTATTTCACATTGGACTAGCAGATTTGTCGTTGTGTGTTTATGTGATAGCGTACGGCCAATGACGGCAGAACATTTGGACAAGTGTGAAGCACCGGTAGATTTTTCTTGTAGATTTCAGCGGTATTGGCAGGCTAGAAGTTTAATGGCCTAATGACCAATGTAACTGGCATTTGACAAATAAATTCTCACTTGAAAAAGCTAATTTTGCCATGCAAAGGAGAAACTTTTTTTAATTCTAAAATAAAATGGAGCTGATAATTGCAAAAATCCCCTAAAAATGAGAGAACAGGTAGATTTTCAGATTTTTAAAGTAGCGCAGATTGTTTTCTATAGTTTTATATATAATTATGAAAAATTTTAAGTGGATTGTACAAACTATGTAAATGTTATTGCTGTTTCCGTGCTTAACTTTGTAATCTTTATGGAGTAATGGTGGTAAAAGTTTTGTATCTTGGATGAGTTGCAAAGGAATTGTTGCAGAGTGAGTCAGGGATCAGCGTAACTAACATAGTAGGATTTTTTAAATTTTAACATGAATATTCAGATTCATACTGACTTTATTTAAAGTTTTGAATGAATTAGTATATTTTTTTGGTTAATATTTTTGTGTTCCTTTGTTTATTTGTTAACAGAGGTGGCTCGAAATGGTAAACATTGTATCAGGGCACCATTTCAAACTCAAAAGCTTGAAAAAAAGTATAAAAGGGCACCTTTTTTTACACTTGCAAGGGTGCCCCATACCCTAGGGCCACTCCTGTTTTTTAAGGGTGCAAGCAACAAATAATTGTTATTGATATTTTATTCATTGAGATAATTTGAAATATTTTGATTTCAATACTTGAATATTGCAATAATTTATTGTATTAGATAAGAATTTTTTGCTTTTATTTGTTATGATTTAAACTAGCTCTTTTGTTTACGCATGCTATTGTTAGAATGCTAAAATATATTTTAATTTTATGTCTTTTATATTTGTTATTTTCATGAGGTATTACATCTTTAGAATAGTATTTGTTTGCATTCTTAAATTTATTTTAATAAAAAGATATGAGGGGGGTGGGTTGAGGAGGGCAGAGCCCCCTCACATAAATATTAATTAAATTTTATCAAACCAAAGCTTTATATATGCAATCTAGCTTGAAATATGTTTTTAAAAAATATGTAAAAGCCATTAAAAATCATAAGTAAAGTTAACGTGTGAGGATCATCGAACATCTTGGAAACCAGTGCCATTGTTTACAATTGGCATTGGCAAGGCAAAGGCTTGGCTCGATGACAAGATTTCGGCGCCAACTTAAAAAATCCCCAAAAGGACCAACACTAAAGCTGTTCCAAAAAGTACAAAATATATTGATTTGTCTTCTGTTAAACTTTATTTATTTTTTCAACTACAATAACAATAACCAAGAAAAAAAATATATACAAAATTAGGAACTCAACCCCTCTTCCATATAAAATGTTTTGCCTATGGTACTTATTTGACAGATATGTAGCCTTTGTCCATTAATAGGTTGATGGTACTTTAGTTCTACATATCATGTAAATATTTATTTAAATTTAAAATATTAGATTGAATAAATTTGTTTTTATTTTGAATGTGTACGAGTTATATTGGTTTTGAAATATTGCAGATTAATATATAGTTTAAAAACTTTTCTAGCTGGTATTATGGCCGTATATCGCGAGCAGATGCTGAGAAATTACTTTTGAAGAAACATGAAGGAGCTTTCTTAATTAGAGTTAGTGAAAGTTCCCCTGGAGATTTCTCTCTGTCAGTGAAGTAAGTTTAGTATAATTTTATTTCTTAATTTTTGACATATAAAGGGATGCTCATTTTATGTATGTAGACCCTACACATAGTATAAAACTTTAAAATTCTAATTTAGTTCAGAAAATGTCTACTAAGTGGCACTTTGCAGCATGAAATCAACTCTAAATATTAGCATAACTAGTTATAAATATGCTCAAAAACTACAGTACAAATGTTGAAATTGTGTCTTTATTTTGAATGATCCATTTCCAGTGCTAAATATGCTGTTTTTTCAGTTAAAAAATATATCCCTCCGTTTTATGTATCACTTTATCAAGAATGTTCAAATATAATTTTCCATCCTGTCCCATGCATATTATAGATAGGACTTTAGTAGTATATAGCCAGATGTGCGGCAGAGAAGTCGCATATCTGGTAGCTATGATTCGGATATTGAAAAATATACCAGATACTTGCCGGATATCCCTTACATCCCTATTCATAGCGTTAATGCAACAGCAGATTTTTGTTCTAAATGGCTGAAATTTGTGCATTGTCCTGAATTACCACATAAAGCTCTTAAAAAATGAATGGATTTGGCTTTAGAACCCTTTCACTTTTTAACGTGCATGACAGATCCAATCCACAAAAATAAAGATCTATTAAATGAAACACAAAAGGAAATGGCTCATATAGATTTTATGCCAAATTCTCTTTCACTCTTGTTGTCATATGAAGCTGAAGGAGAACCATTTCCAATAACCTTCCTTAAAACAAAAGATGCAAAACCAAAATTTGGTGGAAAGCGTTAAACGACAAAGAAATTGATCCTGATTTCATACACTTAATGGTAAATATTCACTCCATACCTTGTTGTTCTTCATCCACAGAGCAAATTTTTTCTAACTTTTCGCATATCCACAATAAATTAAGCAATAGACTTGGAGTGCAGAAAACTGCAAAGCTTGTATTTTGTTATAGAATGCTAAGAGGCTTCCAAGGACATAGATTGGTAAACTGTATTAACATTGGTGCAAACTACATTACATGATAACATTTGTAAGCATTTGGTTTTTATTAAAATGATTAAGGTAAGTTAAGTGTGATAAGTTTATTTACAATTTTCCTTTAAGTCAAAATTAGTAAACTAGTCTGCATTACATTAATATAATAAATATTGTAATGTGCATTCTCATAATAATAGTTATAAGAATTTTTATGTTTAATAATGATAAATGTGAAATATCTTTAAATTAGAATTTTTTATAAGAGAAAAACATGGATGAAAGTTTTCTGTGCTTATTATATTCCTCAAAATGCACTATTTTCGTGTATAGCCTTCTTTTACTTACCTGATCCAGGGGTCTGTTTAGGAGAAATTAGGGTCCGTTAACGGACCTTTCACAAAATATTTTAACTTAAAATATTTTGTGCAGTGTCCGGTTTTATCTTAAAAATGGACACTTCACAAAATATTTTATCCTAAAAACAGATCCTTCACAATATTTTTCATCTTAAAAAGAACTTTTCTCAAAATTTTTCTTCTGGTAAACAGTCGCCCTTTCACAAATCTGAGTTTATACACTTATCTACCAATAAGTAATTGGACACCTGCGATAAGAGATAAATGCAATATATTCCTATTCAATAGTTGGTAGAGCCTCCACCTGAGGCAATTACAGCGTCAACCCTCTAGAGCAGCGGTGTGCAAACCGGGGGTCGCGAGAAAATTTTTGGGGGTCGCCAAATTCAAAGAGATTCAAATTTATGAAAAATCTGCAATTATTCATTTCAAAGAACTGAAATAATACAAGAGAAGAAAGTGACAATTATTATTTTACGAGTGCAATATTCGCGATCGCTATCATGGGGCTTCAAAACCATGTTATCATGCATACTGATCTTCAAAATTATTTTCCATTAAAACAAAACATCGATCTCGATTGGATCCAGAGGATGACTTACGATTTGCGAATTCCAATACAGATCCGAATATAGAAACAATCATGAGCTCTTTGCAAGCACATATTTCACATTGACTTTTTATGATGTAAAGTTTTTTTAAAGTATTTTTCATTAAAAAATATTTATATCCATGTGCATATATAAAGCATTGTTTACTAAAATTATGTGTTGATTCATTAACTGATTTTTATGATGTTACAACTTTTATAACATTTTTATGGTGGTTTATAAGTTTGGTGTGCTATTTTAAAAGCGCATTATTTCAATTGATTACGTCACGACACTCTTTTAAAAACACCCTGTAAGAGCAACTCCCAGAAAGAATTTCAATGTAACTTCGTTTTCAATTAAAGAAAATGTCTACTGTCTATCCAGGGCATTCTCCAGGCATATGCCAAACCCAAACTGTGCCACTAGACTGGTAGAGATTGGACCTCAATTCAACACACCAGGGAACCTGTTTCCACTCACTACAGTCCGATTTCAACATGTCTTGCTCAACTGAGCAGTGCGGTTGGATTTTGTAATCAAATCCTCATGGACGGCTGCACAACCTTGGACAGGCAAATGTGCTGATTTGCGGATGATATTTATCAAAACAACAGTCCCAGATACTTGTTGGAACTCCTGGAGTATGTGGACCATCGGTTGGATGTGGTTTTTCCAAATTCCTTTGGGCATCACTTGTTGGTTTCTATCTCTTAGTTTTGTGGTTCTGCCAGATGAAAGCACATTCCGACAGCTACCACTCACCTTCCACTTCTTAATCACAAAAGTTGCTGTCGATTTTGGAATATTTGACTAAGTATTTCCGTTAAGGATCGTCCATTTCTATGATATTCGACAACCACGCCTTTCTCAATGTCAGACAGCTCTAAATTCTGTGGCATCTTACATGTGACTAACTACAATAGTGTTTCCCACCTGATATTTAAGTACAGAAGGCATGATGTAGATTAGGGCAGTAGATATCCTCATTTGCATGGGTGTCCAAATACTTATTGGTAAATAGTGTATCTATAATTAAATATTTGCAAATCAAACGAATCTCTTCCCAACTTAAACTGGCGTTTAAACAGTGCTTAGCCAGTTTACATATATAATTTTTTTTTTTAGTAGAACTTTCTATAAAATGTCTTAAAATGGAACCTTAATTTAATACTAATTGTAAAATTACATAGTCTAATATAATTCACAAAAGCAAGGTTTTATTTTCACCAATTCACAAACACAGGACCCTGGTTAGAAAAACCTGACCGAATACTAATTTCAGATTCACAAAATTATGAGTAAACTTTTTACAATTTGACAAAAATAGGAGCCTGTCTGAAAAGTCTGATCAGACCCCTGTAATCAGAAACTGAATTAGGTGAATATTGTTACATGGAAATGTGGCATTAAATGTCCAGAACTTTCAATCCCGATAAAATGAAAAAATAGCTGAAAAAATCTTCAAAACATGTTTTCAAAGATGGTAAATACGGTCCAACCCTGGTTAATTTTGCTTTCATTGACATTTCATTTTTGCTTCTAGATGTGGTGAAGGTATTCAACATTTCAAAGTTTTGAGAGATACACAAGGAAAATTTTTTCTTTGGGTAAAAAAATTTAATTCTCTTAATGAGCTCATTGATTATCATCGAACAGCTACTGTGAGCAGATCTCATGATGTAAAGCTGAAGGATATTCAAAAAGAAGAGGTATGTATTTTTTAATACTTTAAATAATACAATTAAGTTTGATTACAGTAAACTCATACTTCATTTGACAAACCTTCAAACCTTGCCATTTTCCCAAAGATGGCAGGAACCAGGCACTTTGAATCAGAGTGTCAATCATTTAAATCAGTGATTTTAATCACGATTTAAATCAATTTATTAAAAAAAAATCATTGATTTAAATCAAAGATGCACAACCTTTGGCCTACGGGTCATTATTAGCTCATGACACCCTATTCCATTCACCTACAAATCCAGTTGCGCATTGAAACAAACAAATCAGAATCCATCGATTCAATTTTTAAGAAAAGGAATTAATTGTGAAAATTTAATTATTTTGATTTGCTTTTAATGGTCATAAAAATTGTACCAGAAAATGTTCATTTACAATTAATTGACTTTTAACAATATGTACCATCATATTCTCAAGAGCTTTTATTTGATAGTTTGGCAATTTCACAGTATTATGAGCATTTATGTCATGTCTGCAACAAGTTCGATTGGTCATATATATACAAAAAATTGAGTTAGATGAACAATTTTTCTTTTTTTGTAAAATGTAGCATACTGTTTACAAAAAATCTGATGTGTCCAACACATGACTTCCTTGCACGTCTATTAAATAAAAATGTTTTCTACGCACTTCCTCTAAACTTATTTGTTTGAAAGAGATAAAATATCAATAATAGTAAGGTTTAGCGATTTCTAGCCAAATATTTCGATATCGCCAAGCTGAGTTCAATTTGAAAGATTTCCTTCTGACACTTTATTTGGCGATATTTCTGCAAAAGCCGACAAACTTGAGATAGTTTGCGAGATTTTGGGGATAGCCACAGTAGTCATTGGCCACAGACTTTCAATGAATTGAATGCATCCATACACCTTAATGTATTTAAAGTCATTTGGCTCACCCTATAAATAAATTGTTAGTGGATTGCTGTCAAAAAAGATATTGAAAACAGTTAGATATTATAATATAGTTCTAAATACAAAAGTTCAAAATTCTACGGGTTAAAGTTTTAGAGTTATACAAAATACGAAATAATTTTTGGCGATATTTCGGCGAAACTCGTCAATGTCGACGACATTTGGCGAGATATTAAGCATGGACCAACAATGACAGATTATCGCCAAATTTGGCGATATTTCGCCAAAACTCGCCAAGAACGATGACAAATGGCGATACTTTGGGCATGGACGAAATGACTGACTATCTCCAAATTTGGCGACATTTCGGCAAAACTCGCCAAAGTCCAGGACAGTCGGCGAGATTTTGGGCATGTACCAAACAATCACTGTCTGCAATTGTATTATATTGAAGATGTCATAGACATTAAAGTACTGAAATTCTTTTCGGTGGTCCTGTAAATAAACTCTCCAGTAGATTGGAACCAAAAATCGAGATGCACAACTAGATGTTACATCAATCTTATATATAAAATTTCATAATAGTTTTTGAGGTTTGAGAGTTAAATATACACACACGTCACTAAAAGTCGCCAAGCTTGGCGACTTTTGGCACAGTTCTTGAGGGAGGCACGTGACCGTGGTCGGACCATTACCTAACTTATGTGGTAAGACGGTATTGTGCTTGAAATGGATGAATGCCCCTAAAATTGCCATTGACCGTAATGTATTGGAAATCTTTTGAGTGTTCCTGTAGCAGAACTGTAAATGATAAAGACACCGCCTTTTTTAATGGAGAAATTCATTTTCTAACTCTTTTCAGCATATATCACTTCTGAGTCGTTTGAAATAGCCCAATACCTCTAAAAAACGCTTTGATGAATTTCGGCCCATAGAGCGTAATGTATTTCGAATCTTTTAGGCAGTTCTGTAGATAAACTATCCAGTCGAATGGAACCGAAAGGGGAAGTGAACAACTAGATGTTACAACAATCCTAAATATAAAGTTTCAACATTCTACGCCTAATAGTTTTTGAGATATGCGAGTTTAATGAATTTCGGCCCATTGAGCGTAATGTATTTCGAATGTTTTGGGCGGTCCTATAGATAAACTATCCAGTCGAATGGAACCAAAAGGGGAAGTGCACAACTAGATGTTACAACTATCCAAAATATGAAGTTTCGAAATTCTACGCCTAATAGTTTTTGAGTTAGGCGAGTTTAATGAATTTCGGCCCATAGAGCGTAATGTATTTCGAATCTTTTGGGCGGTCCTGTACATAAACTATACATTCGATTGCAACCAAAAGGGGAGGTGCACAACTAGATCATAGAACAATCCTAAATATCAAATCTCAACATTCTACGACCAATAGTTTTTGAGATATGCGAGTTACATACATACGTACGTACGTACAGACGGCATGGAAAAACTGACCACAATAGACCGGCTGCTGGTCAAAATGAGTTGCAGACGCTTTCATATGATCGTGCATGCTAGCCTACGATGAGATGCATCGAAAAAATTCTTAAAATTAAAGTTAGAGGTAGTCAAAATCGGTTTTTTAGTCGAAATTTGGCCCCCAAAATTTTTCGGGATCACATTACTTCCTTATACTACGTACAAGGAAGTAAAAAGGAAAACCCATTCATAACTTAATTTTTTTGTTTAGCTATGATCAACTGAACTTCTTGTGGACATGACATAAACACTCACAGTACTGTGGAATCACCCAATTGTCTTTTCTATGTGTTCATCATATTTTAAGAACTTAATTTGCAAAGAAAACTATAAATAAATATTTTATCCATCAATTAGTCTTTAATATATTGTTTTTAAGACTATTACTTAAAAAGAATGCACTACTTGATTGACCCTTGATACTGTACATTTGATGTCTGAGGCCCACACGTTGAAAGAGGTTGTGCATAATACAATTAAATGTTATTGCATGTGAATAAGATGTCTGTATGTTTTATTTTTGAAAGCGCTACTTTTAAATTTGTAAAGTAAGTCAGAATATAATATCAGTTTTGCTATGCTTACAAAATCTTCCACTTGGGACAAAATTATTTGCATACCAAAGCAATATTTTATTTACAGATTTATTCTATCAACAACGACATATACTTACAAGTTGTCTAGACTCTCTTTATATGGAGTAGTTAAACTTATTTAAACTATCTGAGCTAATTATTTCTTAAATCTGACTTATGTAAAAAAATTATTAATTGGATTTTTTTAACACCCTGCTTTGAATGGTTAACAAAAATATGCTATCTTAGAAGATGCAAACTAATGAAATTTCATCATCATCCTTTACAGTAAGGAAAATAACATGTAAAAATTACATTCTGAAACAATAAAAGCTCTTCAATCAGTGGTTTTATGCCATCTAAAAAAGAAGAAAAAAAAATGAGTGTATTTAGCAGCTTCACGGATTTTTTTTATCAGTGTGTTTTTTAATTCTTAAAACAAAAAAGATTTATGTAAGTAACAGCTATTTTATTTCAAAGGCAACTGAAAATCCCCAACCAATGATCTACTAAAATTAAATAAGCAAAAGTTGATTCAGGAAACAATGCTGGAAAATAAATATTTATTCTTGAAATACATCACAGCAAAACAAACCTACTTAATTTACACCACTCCAAAAAAATTCCTCTGTTATAGCTTTAATCAACTAAAAAAAATCCGATGTGGACAACACATCACTTTTTTGCACGTCTATTAAATAAAAAATATTTTCAGCAAGCTTCATCTAAACTTATTTTGTTTGAAAGAGATAAAATACTGCAAGAATAGTAACCCAGCAAACGCACACAAGTTCTCTGAACGTCTATTAACGTTCAGAAGATGTTTTCTGAACGTTAATAGACGTTCAGAGAACCTGTGTGTGTTTGCTGGGAAGGTGTAGCAATTTCTAGACAAATATTTCTGATATCACCAAGCTGGGTTCAATTTGAAAAATTTCCTTCTGACACTTAATTTGGCGATATTTTGCCAAAAGCCGACAAGCTTGAGATACTTTGAGAGATTTTGGGGATAGCCAAAGTAGTCATTGACCACAGACTTTCAAGGAATCAAATGCATCCATACACCTTAATGTGTTTAAAGTCATTTGGGTAACCCTGTCAGTAAATTATCCAGTCGATTGCTATCAAAAAAGAGCTGCACAGTTGGATGCTACAATAGTTCTAAATACAAAATTTCAGCATTCTATGAAATATAACATTATTTTTGGTGCCAAATTTGGCCATATTTGGAAAAACTCGCCAATGACAAATGGCGAGATTTTAAGTATGGACCAAACAGTGACTGTCAACAAACATAATACTTTGAAGATGTCCATAGGCATTCATGTATTGAAATTCTTTTGGGTGGTCCTGTAAATAAACACTCCAGTAGATTGGAACCAACTAGATGTTACAGCAATACCAAAAATAAAGTTTCAACATTCTACGTCCAATAGTTTTTAAGATATGCAAATTTAATGAATTTCTGCCCATAGAGTGTAATGCATTTAAAATCTTTTGGGTGCCTCTGTAGATAAATTATCCAGTCAATTGGGACTAAAAGGGGAGGTGCACAACTAGATGTTACAACAATCCTAAATATAAAGTTTCAACATTCTACGACCAATAGTTTTTGAGATATGCGAGTTACATGCATACATACATACGTGCAGACAGCCATAGTCAGATAAAAGAAAAAACTATCTGTGCACATAATCCAGAACTATCTGCAAACTCATAATAGCTCATGATAACTGAACACATAGAGCATATATGAACATGTGTATATGTATACGTGCATACACCTGTGCAGTGCACTTGCGCTATAGTGACTTAAATAAGATTTCTTTTAGGTAACTATCAATCTTAAAAAAAGAAAAAAGAAAGAAAAAAAAACTTGGAATTACTGGAAAACCATCTGCAAGACTTTTGAATTTATTTGTGCACATGTACGTCTGCATTATCTCACTATAAAAAACGGCATGAAAAAACTGTTCAAAATAGACTCGCAGTCAGTCAAAATGATGTTGCATACACATGCATTTATATGAATGTGTGTGCTAGCGTACGATGAGATGCATTGCAGATATTCTTAAAAGTAAATTTAGAGATAGTCAAAATCGTTTTGTCTGTTGAAATCTGGCTCCCGAAATTTTTTGCGATCACATTACTTATACTGCGTATTTATGTTTTGCATGTTTCACATATTAGTTTACAAATAAAATTTTAAAAAATTTAAGATATTTATGTTTGTCTTGTTTTTTATTTAAAAATATAATTAATTTTACTTGGCCAGTTGTTTTTAAAATGGGCGCAGAGTATTTATCTCCCTTTTTGCATTTTATCCAAAACAATTTTTAAAGTAATAAAAGCTTTAGATTTTAGAATATTTAAGTTAAAAATACTTTTCACCTATCATGACCGTAGTTATCAAAGTCTGGGGATGACTACGGTCACAACAGGTGACTGAAAAGGCATTTTCTGCCTGGAGCATCTTTTAATCTATGTTTTTATGGTATATGTTTTTAAACTTAAACAATATATTTTTGTTTCTTTGCTTATGAACAAGTGAAATGTTATATGTTGTCATAGGTTATGTACACTGGCAAAAATTTTTATGGGATTTTGACATCCTAAATTGTACTAGAAATCGCTATTTCAATTAAGCAGTTTTAGCAACGTTTGATTGTGTATATATATGTATATATATATATATATATATATATATATATATATATATATATATATATTTTGTGATAGTGTATACTTCTGTAACAAATAAATTCTTAAAGAAAGATGGTTTAAATCATACCTTTGCTCTCAGTTCTGATCACTCTTCTTGCATAGTTATATTAAAGCTTATGACACAGAAAATCTTCCTTCTTAACAGAAAAAAAATCATTTAAGAGATCACCATTCCCTAAAGTACTTTGTTAACTGCTTTATATCATTTGCTCTTAGGCAGATTTTTGTCAGTGACTAATAAATTTTAATGGGTGCATTTTATGAATGTGATTTTTTTTAACTTAGTTTATGATTATTATTATTTAGTTTCTGGTGCAAGCTATGTATGATTTCAAGCCCCAGGAAACTGGAGAATTGGAACTTCACAGAGGTGATATAATTACTGTTCTAAATCGATCGGACAAAAACTGGTGGAAAGGAAAAATTGGGCAACGCAAAGGAATATTTCCAGCGACATATGTTGTTCCATGCAACAGATGAATTGTTAAACTTCTTACTGAACCTTGTGATGAATTCACCGACTGCACTCTAGGAGTTATTTCCAACTTTACAAACTGAAATATGCTGTTGCACTGTATGTTGATAACATTTTTTATGTGGTCCTAATAATTCCTTTTAAAAATTATGCAAAAATAAAGTTTGTAGTATAATAGTATTTAAAAAAAAACAAGCTCTCTAGGAAACATACCAAATATTTTATACAAGATGTTTGTCTTATATGGGGAGTCAGTACTCAAAAGTAATTTTTCATGCATCTTAGCTTTTATTATCTGTAAATAAACACATTTTTAAAAATGCTTAGCATAACATAAAGTTTTCTCCGAATTTTAAATAGATTATTAAATATTAGAATTTTTAATGAAAACTTATGGAGAGCATAAGAAACAGTTACTAAGAATGTATCTTGCATTTTAAAATAATCAGGTGATTTCACTAGCTAGGTATAAACTTTAATTGTTTTATAAAGATTAATTCTATTTTAATAATAAAATTATCCTATTTTTTTTTTGGTCTAGATCAATTTGAAAAAGGTTAAATTAGAGTTTGGACTGTATAAAATTTCCAAAATCCTGTTTTTAATGAAGCCAAAATTATATTTTTTCCATAAAATTAGCTCATGCGATGATCAGACTTCTTATGAATATATTATCCATTAAAGAAAATATTTTAGATCTTTGAAATATTTGTCAAAATATTATATTTATAGTCTATATTTTAAATGTAAAGCTTGATTTTTGCCAAGGGGTTGTCTTTTACCCTCTCTCCTTTAATGCAAAGCTTAATAGTACAGTTAACTCGTGATTTTGCTGCCCTTGATTTAACAACCATTTGATTTAACGTTATACTTGTCGAGGTCCTATGAAGGTCATTAAATCACGAGTCAATTGTAGCTTCAAAATACAGTGTTAGGAAAAGTCAAATTTGTTGTTTTCCAATACATAACTAAGATTTATATTGTAATACAAACTAAAAATGAAGTTGCTGTCATTTCAGTATTTGACCCAAATGCTAATACATTGACATGTTTGACACAATTTTTTAAGCCATTTTTTTCCTTCCTCTTCCTGGACTATTTTTTTTTTTAACTATACCAACAATTATTTCCTGTTCTCAAAAGAATTTGTTTATTAAAGTTGTTCATTAAATATATTTGCTTATAACACTACGCCAGGCATTATCTAGGAAAAGACTATTAAAATTAATATTATTAAGTCAGTTACTGGTTACCTAGTGATGTAATTAATAGCTTTAAAAGCAGTTTAAAAGTTATTTAAAAAAAAATGCTGACTCCCTTTTAGATAAACTGCATTTTCGTATTGTAAATAATATTTTCTTATGACTCTAAGAATTACCCTTACAAATTTTCTGATATATTATCAGATATTAGACTAAAATATATATATTTGCATGTCCTTGCTAAATAATAATTTACAAGTTCCTGTAAATGATAAAATATTCTCTTGTGCCTAAATCATTAAAACATTTAAGTTGGATTTTATTTTGATAATGACAAAGGTATCATTTTTATGGAAGTGTTAGCAAAACAAACTATGACCAATTACCTTAAGGAATTTATGAATATATATATATTCGAGAAAATAATGTATAACAAGAACTGTTAAGCATCTATTTACTATATTTATGTATTTGCATTTTTGCACAAAGGTTCAGTTGTGATTTTTTTAAAAACCATTTTTTATATTCATTAACATCTGTAGTTGCCAAATATAATAAACCCAAGGATTTTATTTCATATATCATGTTTATGCTTTCTCATTCACATATTTTATTGCTTATTCATTATTAACCAGTTCAGGTCAGGGTCACTTTCATATACATACATGAACAGAAAGGCTTTTCCAAATAATTGGTTTTGGGAATTAACATTTTTATGGCCTCAGCTGCACTTGGAGGAAGGTTTCCTTACAGAATTCATGCCAAATCCTCAGCATTAATTTTTACAGTGTTCAGTAATATTTATACTGAATAAGATTAACATTTTTTTAGTAAATTTATAGACTATTTTGAAAGTAAAATTATCAGTTTATTCGTTAATGAATCGATGGATTGTTTTAAGCTTTAAAAAATATGAAGTGCAGTAAAAGTATTCATTAATGTTGGATTGTATGTTGCTAAATTTGCAGTCATAAGACAGTTATTATTTAAAAAGGTCTTTTACTTTTCATTTAACATAATTTTACCTGAATTTTTATTATCACACTTTATTTGAACTGAAGTCAGAAATTATCTTTTCCTTGCTTAAACTGAGGGGGGAAAGTGTTCCTAAATAATATACTCATAGAGCAAGTTTCAGTAAGCACCACTGATTACAATTAGAATTGGCTTTTTAAATATTTTTAATCTAAAAATATACTACGATTGATATCACATACATTTATCTTGACACACGATTCAAGATTTGTATTAGAAAGCAAATCTGGAAACATGGGGGGGGGGGGAAATTGTTTTATTGCAATTTCAATTCAGATAACATTTTCATCAATGGAAAACATGAGTGATTAGATTTTCTAACGTCACATTATCTTTTTGATGATGGTATTTTGAGCTTAGGAGGAAAAATTAGATTGGTACCCTATTATATTGTTGTCTTGAACTGGTTATTGTTTTCTTGCCATCTATATATATATCTTTTTAAAAATCAGTGAGTTTGATTTAATTTCAGTTAAGATTTTCAAATTTTTGCTGTAATAATTATGAAATGTGATAAAAAAGAGATCAAATAGTCTGCCTTAGAGAAAATATTTATAATTGTGGCGCTTAAATTGTTATAAATCAAAATATATATTTAAGAAAATTTAAAAAAAAATTTCTTTTTCTGATTTTATAATCCTCCTCCCAAATATAAATTGAGTATTTTAATGACTATTAACTGTCGAATTTTCTGCAATAATAATGTACAGTTTTTAGTGTGTTTTCTAAATAAATAAAAAAATAGAATTAAAAAAATATATTTATATGGATATATATACTGAACAAAATAATACAGAACTTTATTTTAAAAATCTTACTTGTGATTTATGTTATGCAATGTTTTTATTCCTTTAAGAACAATTAATAAACCCTTTTATAATTTGGTTGCATTATTATTCAGGAATTTTTATAAATATGTATAAAAAATGTGAATTAAATAATTTTGAAGTGTCTATATAAAATGGTATAAATATGCTATTCATTTTTCAGTTCAAATGTTGATTTTATCTATTTCAAATTACTCTTGCAAGTGTTGCTTATTTAAATGTGATTTGATCTGTGTTAGAATGATAAATGCCAGTTATTTATTTATGTGTATGTTTAATATTATCCTTTAATTGTAATATAAAAATATGACCTGTTAAAATTTTGTACATATCAGAGCCTCATATTTTGTTAGTTTTTGTAGAATATATTATCAGGGCTTGCATTAAATTGAATTTTAAGGTCTTGAGACGCCTAAATGTCTTTGAACATTGAATGTTACACTAAAAGAATAAAGGCCTTATAAATGTATTTTAATATCATCCAAGATGGTAAAATAAATGTTTCATCTGAAATGTTATTAAGTTTCCAATGCTGTGTGGAAAGCTGAAATGTTAATTTTTTAAGTAATCAAATGAAGTGAATCATTATTTAAGCAATAATTTTGCTCATAATAAAAATACAGTTCCAGAAAAAAGAAAAAGTATATTAATTTGCCAATAATAATGTTGACAGTTTAATCCTGTACCAAAATTTCATGTTATACCAATAAAAATGTGGTTGCTTAATGCTTATGTGGTTAATTCGTAATACTTGGAGGAGGTGTGCAGCTTTTTTTTTTGAGGGAGGGGAGGCACTTACAGGTGGCCACCAGTCAGGAAATTATTCCAATGGAAAAAGTCAAAGAAAATTGCAAGTTTTATCTCATAATCTAGTAAATCTTGGAAATGTGACCTGGGAAATTTATCAGAAGTCTGTACTTATAAATAAATCTTCATTCACTATATGTCTAGAATGCTCCAAATATAATTTAACTTAGGTGTGCTAGCAATCAGTTACTCGTATTCATATATGGCAGTTATAAATTAACTATATTGTTACAACGTGGTCTGCAGTTTCATCAGAATTGTTGAAAAGCCAAAAAAGTTTATTTCAGTAGTTGAAATGTAACCCTGCATATTATTTAACTGTCAACATTATTATTGCCTAACAAATGTCAACTTTTTTTTGCTGGCGCTATACATTAATATTGTACAACTGTCTAGCAATACTATATTTTTCTAGTAAAATCTTACAATATTCCCTCTTGATTTTGTGAATTCATTCAAATTTGTTAATTCTAACAATCTTTTTAATGGGTTGATCAGATTTTCTTTTTTTATAAAAATTATTTGATACATTTTGTGATCGCAATAATGAAATAACTAATTCTTATTTGCTGTATGTTAAATTATAAAGAATAAACATAATTTACTGTATTTAAAATGTATCCGGTGATGTTTCTATTTCTTAAAAAAAATTAATATATCTTGAAATATTCATTAAATTTGTTGAAAAATTGTGAATTCTTATATTTTAATACTTTTTGATTTAAATATGCAATTACAACTAACATTCTAGCAATGTTTTTTAAACTGACTTTTTAAATATGAATGTTAAATTTTTTTCAAGGGTATTTCAATCATGTTTTTAGAGAATTTAAGTTAAGGATATTCTGTGATTGTGCATTTTTAATCAAGGTATTGATTTCATATGAGTATTACTAAATTTCAGATTTTTGTATTCCTTGCACTTTATTGAACATGTATTTATTTGGTATAATATTGCTAGTTACATTAATTAACTAATATTTTATTTTAATGCACACTTCTCATTAATGTTAAAAAAGTGCCAATTAGTTGGTTGACTTATATACTATCTTTTAGACATTTAGACTCATAATATAATGTAATTAATGTGTAGTCACTGCCATCTTCAATATTGCCTCTACTTAGTAGTTTTTAAAATCTGGTATCACTTTCTCATCTCTGTTTATCAATATATGAAGATTCAGGTAATATAAAACATTGTTAAAAAAGAAAAAATCAATGTTGCTGCCTTAAATTACTGTTAATGATAAATTTTCTGTGTTCATAACTTGGATATGAATATAGTAGTTTGATATTCATATAATCCCCTGTAACTTATGTGTAATTTTAAAAATTATTTTATGAATTTTATTATAAAGACTAATGAATTTTGAATTTTATGAATTCTATTATAAAAGGTATTATCAACTGGTTATTTATCCATACTTTTTCAAAGATATATTTAGTTTTGTTCATGAATTATGTTGTAAATTATGATTTTTCAGTGTCATCTTACATATACATAGGCCATGCTTTTCAGATTATTTTTAGATTTTCATTAGTGGTCAATCCTGTTACTCATATTATACCCTGTGAAAGTATATTTATGAATATTATTGACCAGTTTTTTTAGGGGGATGAGAGACTTTTAAATAGTAATACTACATGGCTTGATAATTCAGCAAAATTTACTGTTTTATATTCTGAAAGACAGTTAATAACATGGTGTTAAATTTAAAAATTTGTATTCTAAACTATATCTTTTGATGGGCATTTCCTATTTAAATGACTAAATGACAATTTACTGTTTAATTCTGGTTAACTCATAAAAATATATATTGGTGTTAACGTACTGCATTTGTGTTGCATTATCAGAAACTCTGGATAATTGAGTCAAGTTGTCTTACAAGTTGGGGAAGAAAAAATTTACATTTTACAAAATTTACAGACAGCTGACTGTTTTTAATGAAAATTTCACCAAATTCAAGAATTAGTATTCAATCTCAAATAAAATGGAAAAGCTTTATTAATGCTTAATAAATTACTCATTCAATGTTTGTGATCTGATGCAGTGTGTCCTTTACTATTTGAATATATTGGCTCTCATATGACATACATCATCTAGAAAATGTGGTGGCTTTGTATCAGATAAGTTTCATGCTTGAAGGAACCCAAATGCCAGCATGTTTCCCAGAATAAAAAACCCTTAAAATAAATAAATAACAAATAAATAAAATAAAGCCTTTCAAAAAATTTTGTGATACTTTAAGAATAAAGTTTCAATGCTAATTAAGGGTTAATTACTTTAAAAGTACTTTGAGAGCCATTGTGTTAGTAAAATCATTTACATGTTTCCCATATCTCCCCCCCGCACTTTTTGTTTTAATTTTTTTAATGGTGTGTGTGTGTAATACCTTACATGAAAGTAAAGTTTTTCATCTTGTAAATATAATCTAATATGCAAATACTTTTATACTGAAGTTTTTGATGTATTATTTCTTTGCACCAAGTTCACATGTAAAACTAAGTATATTTGTCCTCACAGAAAACAAAACTGTATTGAAGTATATCATATACCAACATATTTCTTTATCATTAACATATATGTATGTTAAACCAGACATTCCGCACAAAATCAAATTTTATTATGAATATATTCCATTTTTCAACCTATTCATTTGACAGTATTATTACATTTCTTTAATAACAAAGATTTTTTTTTTTTTAATTTTGTGTATTAAATGAATTTTGTTTTTTTAGACAACATTTGAAAAGATGTTACTTCATGAGTGTAACGCTTGTTAACTATTTTAAAGTAGATAGTGATGGGTAGATCTATGTTTATATGATGACATTTATTCTGAAATAATTCATTTCATAAGTCTTTCATAAGTAAATTGTATCAGTATTTTTTTTTTTTTTTTTTTCTTTTTGACCATTGTTAGATTCAAATTATTCCAGTTTTCCATTTAAACAATTAATTTAGTTTTTGTGTATGCAGTATTTAATCTTTTTGATGCTTTATGATTTAGAATTTCATTTAATGCATTAAATATGAGGTTGAATATTTTTAATATTGGTTATTCACATGATTTTTTATTGGTTTTTATGTACATTTTGATGACATTGTTTATGCGAATGTAATTTTGCATTTGTTGTGCAATAAGTAAATGCAACACACTGCATTTGTAATAAGATGTTGAAAAATTTGGCTAGATATTATTTGATTGTAAAATAAAAACTTAAAAAGTATGTTTCTGTTTCTTGTATACAAAATGAGTATGCTGGGAGCAGAGCTGCCAACTCACCCGTTTTTTTTCCCCCCGGGAGATTTCCCACCACAATTTTTAAACAGTTTTTATTTTGGATTAAATTTTTGGCCTTATTTTAAGCATAAGCTGCTAATCAAAAATTTAGTGGTGGGAAATCTCACGAAAAAAATAGGAGAATTGGCAGCTCTGTAGGAATAAACAAGTTAAAATGTTATGAACATTTTTTGAACAATACTTAATTTCCATTTCAATTCTTTTAAACAGTAATTAAAAAAAAAAAAAAGAAAGTGGGGGAGGGAGATACTTCAGCACCAGACAAAACCTGTAATGCCTGCCATGAAAGTTAGAATTCTAATTTGTGGGCAATAAGGACTACTGATGGCATAAGATAAGAGTATTTGATCTACCAGCTGTTTAGGCTGTTCTCAACATGCATTTTTTCTATGGCTTGTAATTCTCAGTAAAATAAATAATTTCTATCCCTTATGCTATCTGGAAATTAGGGTGGTGTAACAAAATTTAATTTCAAAACCATTTAAGATAAACAAAATTAACAGTGGAGATAATCCAGTGCCGGATTAGCCATATAGCAGAAGTAGCAAATGCTGCGGGCCCCGCACCTTTAGCTTGAAAGATTTCGCTTCCTCTGCCCACTCAAGATGAAGCTTTTTTTTTTAAAGCAAAAGATAAATATCGTAATTCTTTCTCTTTTTATCCTATTCTTTATCGGACAATTTTTGAAGCTCTATTATGGAACTGTAAATCAATTGTAGATAACTCAATGAAAAAATAAATATAAACTTAATGCGGCTATTGCATTCCTGCATTATTTAGCCAATTGATTACCTAGGCGAATCTGAATGAGTATATTCTATAGACAGCAATAAGAGACATACTCAAGAATATATTTAACACACTGTATAAAAAAAAAAAAATGTAGTTCACAGAAAAAAAATTTCAGAGGGTCTAAACTGTGGGTAAGTCAGAAATTTTAAAAAAAAAGTCTTCTTAATTACCTTTTTGTTAACAAAAATCCCAACTTGGGGGGAAGGGATATCCAGAGCCTTGGACCACCCGCTTAAGCATGGCCTTTAAAAAGTGAATTCCTTACTCATAATGTTACAAGTTTGTCTTAATTGGAAGAATAAATCCAGAAATAAACAAAATATAGAAAGAAAACTAAGAGCCAAAATGGAAGAACAGAGTCTGGAGCTGGATGAAAGGGAGGGGGTCGGAGTGGGTGACTGCCTCTAACAGGGAAAAAAAAAAGGAAATAATTAATGTCAACAATCCTATTTCACTTTCACAAAATGGATGCATATGTGAATCCCCACTAACAAAATTGCATTAATTCATCAGTGGGCCAGATTATTTCATTATGCACAGTGGACTGTAGCCTATCGACCCCAATCTTTTCAGCAGCTTTGCAGTAAAAGATTGAATGAATTTTTTAATGAAGTTGTAATCAAACTTTTCAGATTGATTCAATATACAGGAAATATTTGTGGCTATTTCTGAGGTTTCTCTGGAAAGTGAGTTGACCTGCATTTCTTCAAGAGCTGAGACCCATAGGAATGTAGGAATAAAAGCACACCATAAAAAAGATGTTCTCTCTCGAAACAATTTTTATTTAAATATTGGAAATAATTTTGTTTTGTAGTAAATATGAGGATGGTATGTAACCATATGTTGGGCTGTCCCAAAGTTATTATGTTTTAGAGTAAAACGTGTGTGGGGGGGGGGGTTACTTTGGCGAAATTTGAAGGTATATGGAGTAGGGGGTATGCCATCTTTAGAAAGCTTTTGGTGTTTAGATTTTTTTATTTTAATATATATACATTTTACAGTGTTTGAACACAGGTGAATTATTATTTCAAACAATAACAATATATAGAATGCAAGTCCATTTTCATATTTTGAGAATGCACAATTCTGATAAATTATATTAATCACGGAAATTAACCTTGTTAAATATAGAATTGCTTTTGGCTGGTCGAAATCACAGGTCAATGTTGCGAATGTAAGTGTGTTCGTTCAGATAAAATAATTAGAACGGGGAGTATATTTGCACAAAGATAAAACAGTGGGGTATCTGGGAAGCCATGACACCAGGCAAACTGAAAACAAAGGGTTTTCTGATACTCTTGCTCTGGAAGAAACTCAGCAAAATACTTGATCACATTTAACCTTTCACAGCCCTTGTTCCCGATTGGAAGCATCAAATTAAAAATTTATTCAAAAATGAAATTGTATCAATATTGACTTGAAAAAAATCAGCAGATAAAGTTAAACGATGACTTGATTTTTTGAAATAGATGTTGCATTTCTATCATTAGTGGGAAGCTGGACAAAAAATCATGAAAATAGCCCTTTTCAGAATTTTTTTTTTTATCGAGCTATCTTGACACACACCCCTCCCCCTTCAAACTTAATTCCAGGGGCGCAGGAGCTGGGGCTCCCCCTGGAATACTTCAGACGGGCTCAGCTCACTTTTGAGAAATTCTCGCACCATATTTGTTTATGGTACATTGTTTACCTCAAACCTGATTTCAAAAATGTAGTTGATTTTTCTAGGAAATTCACACAATAAATAACAAAGTGAGAACACTTGATTGTGCCTTCATCCTTTTTTAAATTGCTTACGACTCATGAGCATTACATGAAATAATGATGGAAATTTGTACTTCTACCTTCAAAAATTGGGAACAATTTGTTCGGATGCTGAATCATGGTTGTCTAAGCGCGATAAATGGATCAGTCTGTACTTTCACAATGAAATTTTAAAAATGTGGGCACACTCAATGCAGCGGGATGGAAATTGTTTTGGCATCATTGTTAAGGGAACAACGGATGCCGCCGGGAAGCACATTAACATTCTGGCATTAATTTCGAAGCACATGCGCGCGTATCTCGCGTTAATTTCAGGCGAAGTGAGGGTGTCACAGTTGTTTATTTTTATTCTGAAAGCTTAAAAAGTTATTAAAACTGCATTTTAAGCACTCATAGTTATCTTTAGAGATGTAAAACACGCACTAACCATTGTAACTAAACATGAGAGCGTTAAATAACTTTTTAAGCTCTCACAATGAAAGTAAACAACTGTGACACCCTCACTTGGCCTGAAATGAACGCAAAGTGGGTGTTCGACTGCGATATTCGAAAACGATGCGATATGCTTAAACAACTCCTGTGCTTCGAAATGAATGGCAGAATGATAGTATACCACCGGGAAAGAGCAGTTCTCCATATATGTTCGATACTTCGAGAAATATTTGTGGAGAACGGAATACATGTTTTAGGACTATTCAATGCTCCAGTTACTACAGGGTAAACACTAACTAAAGTTATGTATATTAAGTATGTTGATTATGGCAACAGTTTGCTTTCTCTTAACTTGGACCAATTGCTATTTAGTAAACATGTATGTAGCTTGTACAGGCAAATATTTTTACACTTATGGTAATACAGAACTTATGCAAATCTATAAACATATCATAAAATTTTGGGGAAATTTGCATATGGATTGAGGGAAATGTTGAGAGTAAAAACAGTTTCTGCACCCTTGCATCATACTGATAGAATGAAGAAAAATTATACTTTTAAATTTAACACTATTTAACATACAGGGTGATCAGCGAATAAGCCCTGATTTCAAAATTAAATATCTCTACAACAAAGATCGATAGAATAATGCGGTAAACTATACGTTTATTAGCAAAACTGTAAACAAAACTATTAGCAAAACTGGTGCACAAAAGTTTAGGAAATTTAGTTACGAAAATTTCATTCAACTAAGAATTTGAATGAAATGGAAAAAGGGAGTCGAGTCACTAATCGTGACCTAGTGCTTCATTTCTTGACTTTCGTGACCTTTTTTCCAATTCTTGACTTTTCCATGACTTTCGTGACCTTTTTTCCAATTCTTGACTTTTCTGTGACTTTCGTGACCTTTGCATGATGGTAGACACCCTGTATTAATACTAGACATAGAAGTATGGTAAAAGTATAGTCAGAAATGGCTGATGTTCCCAATTGGGAACTCACTGAAAATGGGGGTACAGTTTTCCCCCCCATTTAAATGGCTAATATCCTTTCATTAACGCATAGGGTCCCTTGGTAACATTTGCTACAGGCCCCGTACTGTCTTAATCTGGCACTGAGATAATCGTTTACTGTTACTTTATTAGTTGTGTACTTAATCTTTGAATGGAAGGAATCAAATACTTTTATTTCTTATATGATTGAGATTAGTTCCACCATTGCAAAATCTCAAAAGATAAAATATGATTTGACTTGACATTTGTATGGCCAATTTTTTCTTTTTTTAAAAATTTACATTTTTTTTTGCAATTTTCACATTCAAAATTGAAATTGCCTGTGGTGGGAAAGGTTGTATATTGGCATCAAATGTTTGTAAAAAACTTTTTTTGGGGAAATTCAGACATATTTAGCTTCCCCCTGGTCCCTTGAAGTTTTTCCAAATATGTGATATTATTTTATAATTTTTTTATGTATTAAAAGTTTCGATCGCCTTCAGTGAAAATAGTTGCATAGTAAGGCTCTTTGATTACATAAACAGGGACCACAACGCTCTTGTTTTTCCTATATTTAGGGATTGACTCCTATTTTCCTATTTTTACATTGTATTGTAATTTCCCCTCCTATTTTTAGTTTTTATTCCTTTTTTTTCCTTGCTCATTGATCGATTCTCTTCTGATTTTTTCTTCCGAAATAATGCCAATAATGTTACAGGGTTGCCACTTCCTAAAAGGCAATATTTTGTAGATTCAGTGACTATGGTGACTTTTTTAAGCAAAAAAAAATGGACAAAAAGCGACTTAGAAAATAATGCGACTTTTGCTAGGTTTAGGTGACTGTTTCTAAACTTTACCTAGGTCAAAGAGGGCGGCAGCCACCATCAATTGTGCCATTTACATGTTTTAAAGCCATTTTGTCAAAATTGCCGATTGCATCATCTCGGCATCAAATGGCCACCAGCTGAGATTTTTCTGCTAATCTGCAAAACAGATTTTGTTTATTCTGCAATGCATTTCTTCTTTCCTTATACTTTACAGATTGACAAATTGCAGTAATTATTCATTCAACTTTTTTTGGAAGGAAAATTTTCAATCAGTATTATGCTGCCTCTGCCAGCATTACAGTTACACTCTTTTTCCATCTTCCTTGATAATGAATATTTTCCCTTTAGCATACCTTTATTCAAATTTGAAATGTTGTAAGAGTAAAAATTGACCCCCAATTTCATTTTTTTGCCCTGGAGGGGGGGTGAGGGGACTTTATTACATATGTCTGGCTGAGATATGAATGAAAATAATACAGAAGAATTTAAAGTATTTAAGTAAAATATTTTAACAAGGAAATATATACATATATATATACATATATATATATATAACGAGATATTAATGTAACTTGCTCATACTTCTTTCTTTCAATAGCTTTTCCCCATGATCTACCACAGTACTCGTTATTTTGGGTTACAAAACTACTTTTTCCCCTCTCCTTTTGTATTTAGAATTACATAAATTATATTTTTAGTACTCAAAATGCAGTTAAAGTTAATTCATTTTTTTTTTTATCATGATTTAAGTTTATACTTTTAAGGCAAGAAGCTAAAAAAAGAACTAATGAAAATTAAAACTTTCTTAATATGGCATGGAGTCCTATTTTGTGCTCATCATTTTTGCAAAAAATATTGCTACACTTTTAAATTAAAATTAGATGCACTTTATGTTTTTGAATAATATTTATACTTACTGTTAACTACTATAGATGCTGAAATAAATAAGATATACTTACTCTCATAATTCACTATTTGAATTCTTGTTATTCATCGTTCCCCACCCAATAATTTTAAATTTGGCATCTGAATAATAATTTCATTGAAACAAAACATGTATAAATGCATTTGTAATTGTTATGATTTCAGACCTGTTCCATAGGAAAATGTGGTGGCCATCCAGAATATTAAGGCCATTAAAAAAAAAGCGCTTGGAGAAGCTGAAGAAAAAAGGAAAGATTTATAAACCAGACTTCTCCCAAATTTTTAACTGCCATGCTATTTAATTTTTTTACTCTTTTCTGATTATTCACACCAACAATATTTTGTTAGATCTTTTGTTACTTATGCAGCCAAGTGAAGAAAAAGTAATAAATGTCCGAAAAGATTAAAAGGAAATACGGAGGAAATTCCATAGTTACACTTATAGATTTGAGTACTGTAATCCTCCAGAAATATATTTCTGCCGCTCTACCACGGCCATCTTCAGTCCCGTTCATTCCTCAGTAGGAATGGCGTTGTTGTCTGTTCCTCCTCCTTCTCTACGGTTCTTCCGCTGTATGACACCATTCCAGATTTCGTCGATGTTTCCGTGCATCATATCGTTGGTGCTACCCTCTATTGTGATTATTTCTAATCTTATCTTTTACATAACGAACTCCAAATTATCCAAAGCAATGTCATGAAGCAAACTATCCACGGCACATTTTCAATAAACTGGTTGAAGAACGAAAAAGGAAACTAAATACAATTAACAAAGGGCAAAAAGCAAAATTAAAATTCACAACCGGTATTCCCTTCTGCAGATGGATAGTTAACAAAATCTAACTATTGAGGACTAAGGTACTCAAATCTATAAGTATAACTGTCCGAAAATAGTTTGAAATGTATCTGTATAAAGCAGATATGTGCAACCTTTGAAAAGTTGCAGCCAAACTTTACGATGTTAGGGAAGTTGCAGGCCATGTAATTGGGATTTATATGGGATTTTGAATGGTTTATATGGGTTTTGTTCTGCTGGCCGGATCAAAAGGTGTGGCGGCATGCATCCGGCCTATGGGCTGGCAGTTGCCCATATGTGGTACAAAGTGTTAGAATTTTTCTGAATTAAGGAAGTTTTAAGAATATTAATAATTTCAGTAATTTTTTTTCGTTTTTTTTATAGTGAGATAAATGCTAAAATGTTCATTTAATTTGGCTAGAAATATTCTCGCAGTGAACCATAATCCACATTCACCTACAGCTTTTTTCTAGCATTTTTTCATTGGAAATGGACTTTCATGATTTCTGACAGAATACAAATTACAGTGTCTTTATTTTCCTCTATATTTTAAGGAGTGATTCTAATGTTTTCGGCAAATCCTGAAAAAGTAATATGTTTATATTTGAATGTAACTTGTTACATTTTTTAAAGTATGGATCTAGACTGTTTTTCAAACATGTTATAAAAATGCATTTGTCAAATCTCTTTGAAAAAAAATCCTCCCCCCCCCCCCCATCTTTTCTTTTGCTCTCCTTTCTTTCCTGTTTATTTCTCAAAATTTTGGCTTCTGAGCCTGATTAAAAAAAGTCTGATATTGTGTGATATTTAAGACCTCTGCTGGGCCTGTGAATTAAGCAGAACTAAATGATATAGAAAATGGTGCAAAAAGAGCTGCTTTAAAAAGTTGAAGACTAGAAAACTATGCATTTTCCAAAAGCCTATAACTATAAATATCTAAAGATTTTTTTTTTTTTTTTTTTTCACAAAGAATCTTACTGTGCAATTGTTTTCACGACAGTCGGTTAAAAATTTTGATACATTTAAAAATGAACAAGAAATGTCATAATTTACATATTTGGAAAAATTTCAAATATCTCAAGTATCTGGCATTACCTAAATAAACATCTACAAAAATTTCTTACCAACACATGACTTTCCTACCACATGTGATTTTGATTTTGAAAAAAAAGTAAAAAATATACCCCATTGGACATAAACTTTGCCTTACAGATACTAACTTGAAATGATATATAGCACAGCTTCAAAACAATGACAGAAAAATATTTCGAACATATGCCTGACATGAATAATTTAAATTCTTCTTGGCTAGATAGTGAATAAGAATTTCAATTTTTCGTGGCTAAATTTTCGAAGAATGACTTTGAGGTGCAAAACTTCATCAGGCCTTACAGTTGGCCCTATTTTTTTTAAATTCCTACCTTCATCAAAAAGTTTTATTTATATAGCCTGGTATTTTAATGGTTTGATAGACAAAATATTAACATCTAAAAGAACATTTAACAACTGTTGAAGAAGCAGAACATTTTACTCTATAATTTACAGAGGTAGGAATTTAAAAAAAATAGGACCAACTGAGAGGCCTGCTTCATGTTCAGAATTTTCTTTCTAGCAAATGTGGTATATTTATATGTAACCATTTGTTAACCACTTACAAACAGACACATGCACAAAAATCTTTTACAAATAGAGTTATAAAAATGACAACTTCCATTTAGAACTCTTTTTAGAACTTTAGAAGGAGAGATACTTAGGAAAATAAAACAGTAGAGAATTTACTAAGCAAAATTACTTAATTTTGTATTTAAAAAAAAAAAAAAAAAAAAAAAAAAAAAAAAAAAACTAGAAACTCCTATTTTTCTTACAAAATTTCCATTGTAGAATATTTTAGTTTATAAAAATAAAAATTAGCATTCCTTCAAAAATTTTACACATATAAAAAAAACAGTCCACTCGGAGAAAAAAAAAAGGGGAAAATATCCAATCAGAAGGATTATAACAAATCACCATTTACTACATGTCATAAATTGAAGATTCCCTTAAATTTGATTGAACAAAATAAAATCATTTTTTTAGTTTTTAATCCTGACTAATATTATAAATGCGAAAGTGAGTTTGTTTGTTTGTTTATGACGCTTTCACGCCTAAACCACTGAATCGATTAGGATGCATTTTGGTTTAGATATAGATAGGACCCTGGAGATGGTTATAGGCTACTTAGAATTCTAGATTTTTAATTACTTTTTTAATTATTAATTAAAAACCGTTTTTACGTTGCCATGCTTGGCGAGTTTTGCCCGTATCAAATGATTCATGTTTTGAGCTAACAAGAATGCTATTACTTCAATAAATAAGCGCGCGTGCATCTGAAAAACATTAAATACCACGGAAATTAAGCCAGTTTTATGCCAAATCTATCTATCTGTAATAATAAAAATGAATGTTCTCCAGACAAATCTACAGAAAGCAGAGCTTTGAAAATTTGAGCATGACTGAGCCCATAACTTCGGTAAAGTGCTCCTGAGGCTCTGAATTTTGAAAATTTAACTACTTTTCTAACTATTAATTAAAAGCCGTTTTATCGCCTGCACAAAATGATTTATGCTTTTAAAATAAAGCAGAAATTCTATTTGCAAAATCACATGCATTTGAAAAACATGGAAATTATGTTGATTTTACGCCAAATTAAAAAGCATAAGTAAAGAAAAGGGTACTTACGTATTATCCCGGCAGTCCGCCAAGACAAGCGATTTTTTGCCGAAATAAATGCCGGGCACATGAAATTATTAATGGTTTTGAATACGATTGGCAACAGTTTGGCAACTCATTTGACGATAAAACAGTTTGATGGGAATGCTGAATCACACAAAAATGGTTGAACAGATTTGGAAAAATTTGTAATGGAAATAGCTTATGTCCTGGATTAACATACAGGCAGCCTTTCAAGCATATAGTATAAATAATTCTTTTACAAAGACACTCAAAATAATTCTAATGCATTGCGCTCTATGGAAATTTTGTAGCTACTAAACCGATTCTGAAACTTTTTTCACTGATTGAAAGTTACATTATTCCTGAGTATTATTGTTTGTTTGTTTTTGAATTAAGACCGATTGACTGCACTAGGGTCCTAGGCCTTATATGGTGAATTCCTCTGTGGGTGACTTTCTAAGGGATTCTAGCCCGTATTTACGCGAGGTTTTTTAGAAAACCACGGAAAACTGGAAGCGGCTAGGTCGACAGACGTGATCAGGGTTTGAACCTGGCACCTCCCGCCTTGCAGTTTTAAGAGCAGAACTTCTTAGACACTGGTGGCTCCTAAGTGTTATAGGCCACCTTTAATGCATATATCACAGATAGTTCTTTTACAGGGATGCTAATAAGAATTACATTACGCTCTATGTGCATCTCTGTAAGTACTGAACCGATTCCTAAACTTTTTTTACTGATAGTAAGCTACACTATTCTTGAGTATTATAGGCTAAAATTCATGCATGTAGTGTAAACAGTACCTTTACAGGAACACTTAATTCTAATACATTACGCTGTCTGGGTATCTCTGTAACTACAGAACCGATTCTAAAACTTTTTTACTAGTAGAAAGCTGCTCTATTCCTGATTAACATAGACTAAAATTCATGCACATAGCATAAATATTTCTTTTACAAAACAGTTCGCAAATACTGTAATAACTGTCTCTAATCGCCAAATGCCTGAAAAAAATCTAAATTTAGTAACTCTGCATATTCTCTTATTTTAAATGAAGTATACTATCATGCATTATACTTCACTTGAAACAATTAAAAAGCAAATAATATTTAAATGCAGTTTCTTTTATCGCATACAAAATTTGTTATTCACAGATGCTACATTTCTCTCGGGACCTAATTCTAAAGCCGACGCGGACGAAGTCGCGGGTAGCAGCTAGTCTTACATAAATATTAAACCAAATTACTGTTATTATTTGTCTTTTAGGAGAGTGCTTACACACATTTAGTACCATAAACAGTTAATTATTTCTATTAAGGGGAGAGCATAGCATAAAATTTATCTTCTGACAAAATTAAGAATGGCTTTAATTAATTAAAACTTATCCACAACTACTGAAAACAGCTTCATGCCCTTAGGGCTCAATAATCAACACAACACATATTTTATACAAACATGGTTTATTTTCACTAAAAATATTATGATGACTACAGAGTCAAGTTTTTAAGCAATCTTGACAACTGATAAAAAAATTTGAATTTAGATTTTTAAATGTCATTAAAAATGAAATTATAATACTACTTAATATCTTATAAATATATCACAATGATTTGTATATACAGGTACAAATTCTTTACAAAATATTATTTAAACAATACATATGTACAAAACATTATTTTTCAACATTTAAGTATCACAGACGTTTATTTAAAGCAACAACAGCAGCATCTTCAAACTGGTAAGTTATTAAAATGTTTCTAAATTTATCTAATAATGACAAAAGATGTGATCGCATTATATTTTCACAGTACATGATTTCTTCTAGATGGTGGTGACCTCTAAAATAAGGTGAAAACCTGTAAAAAAATTTTAACATATTAATATACTTGTACTTAAAATTAAATAAATATTGGTAACTTTTATATTGTATTATTACTTTTAAGCAATCTTAATACGATAAATCGATAAATGTTCAGTACACCATGTCGATAAATTTTCGACACCATGTTTAGACTAACGTTGTCTGTCTTAGTTAGCTATATCTATCAAGGTTCTTGTCCAGTTAGCTTTCATGTGTTTAAAAGATATGTTGGGTAATAAATCAAACCTACTTTTTAAATGTTATATGACATAGACTGCTTAGATAATTTCCCTACATAATATAATATTCACACATTATTTTAAACTTAAATTACATATTAAAGTTCCCACTTTAATAATATTTCATACTATATTAAGCAGTGCTATAGTGTAGAATTTTAAAACTAGAATTTTTTAGACTTTTGTAGAATTTTTTAACAGTAGCAATATTCTATACATTCTATATTTCACAGACTGATAAACTGGAAAATCATAAAGTTATCACAGCATATAAAATTATTATTATTAATTTAATATCCACAGTGATGTTTTAACTTTTTTAACATGTGGTGATTGCACTGTGAAACCAATTTATTTCAGCACAGCCATGAGCCATCTGTGTCAGAAAACTTCTTTAGCTCTGTGGCGCCAGATATGTGATGTGATCAACCGCCAAGCTGAGACTTAATTGACTAATTTAATGAAAAAGAAAAAAGTACATCGATCAAAAACTAATTTTTTGTTTAAATCCTGTAAATTCAAAATTGTGTAAAGAAATATTATACAAGCTCTAAATATATCAAGTAATGAAACTGACATCATATCAAATGTGCATTACTTCATGATTTTTAAAAATAACTTTTTATAATGCTCTTTTCCAAAAATAAAAATTTAGATGAAATACATAATATCACTTTTTTTTTTTTGGGGGGGGGGGATATCCTGAATTGATTTTTATACAAATAAACCAATTCATAGGTATTTGTTATTTTAGCATACAGGGTGTCCCAAAAATACTGACTTAGGCTGAAGGGTGGCTCTAGGCTGAAATTTTGGAGGGAGCCACTGGACTTTTTAGATAAGCTTATAAACTGTTCAAAATGCAAATTAAATAAATCAAGTTCAAGAAGGAAGGGCATGGTCCCCTTACTGGAGCTGCCCTTGCCTAGGCTTTATTCCTATAGTACTGATCATACACATAAACTCTATGCAAACAACAAACACATTGCATGCAAACAAGTCATGCATCAGATTTTGTTCCATAGGCTTCAGCAAGACATAAAATTTCAGCTTGGAATACACTCGGGAAAAAAAAAAGGACTCACCACAAAGTAAGAGTCATATTCTACTTTTTAAGAATTTTGATATATATATCAATTTTGTTGTTTAAAACAGTATAGAAAATAAAAGAAGAAAAATTTTAAATACACCTTATGAAGTTCTTTAAATCGTCTTTGCTGTTATTGGCTGCATCTTTCAATATGCTGTGTCGTTCAGATGGTGTCAGATTCTCGAGACGTATGCTGTCTTGTTCTCGTAGAGATAAATCTTCTTCATCAGACACACTTGAGGCTTTTGACTGAGAAGGGCTTAAGAGAGATTCCTCACTTTGGTCTAAAGTAAAAAGCAAGTTTGAAAATACCCATACTATGTAACATTACACATATAAGCATTATTCAGAGGCTTTCATGTTGACTCCCAAAAGAAAAAAAAATAGTGTAATCACTTTGACCAAATAAAAGTGAGACATGTAAATAGTTTCCATGAATGTTTTCAGCCAAACTTAATTTCTCACTGGAGACACATTTAACAATATAAAAAGACAAAAATAAGTATTTCCTGTAAATTTATGTTAGTATAGAGATATGATTTTGGAATACAAATGAGACTCAAGAGCACATTGTATTGGAAAATATATATATATATATATATATATTTACCAAGGATAAATAGGGTAGTATAAGGCATCAAAATTATTTTTTATCTGCCTAAGCAGCTACATGAATAAATTACTTAATTTTTTAGTTAACTTTTGCTATAGCTCCATTCTCTGGAGGCTGCATTGCACAAAACGTGATGAGAAAAGGCATGGTATAAAGGGCATGTTGTTTTAATTGTTCTGCAGAACATATAGGGTGTCTACTGGAGTGCAGAAAAAAAAAAAAAATTCATGACCACAAGGGAATTTTCATGACATACTGCCATTTTGTTGCTTTTGAAATGTAACTAATTTTAGTCATATTATAATTATATATATATACAGGGTGTCCCAAAAATAGTGTCTAAACTCTGCACAGCTTGATTCCTCGTTGAAAGCACATAAAAATTGCCCAAAGAACTGTACCTGTACGACCCATAGTTTTCGAGAAAAATAGGAAAATCAAATTATGATGTCACATCCAGTGTAAGGAAAATCATTTAGAAACATTAAATTGGACACTGGACTGGATAAGGGGGGACTGCTATGCTCATCAGATCTGCCACCTTTGAATTCCTTCCAATGAAAAGGTTTGAAAGGATTGATCTAATTACAGTAAAAAGTGATTCAGTCCCTCCCCTTCATTCTGTGTGCATTTATATGGGCACCAGATTGATGCAGAGTGAGCAGTTAGCCATTACACGCCGCACCCAAGCCTCGATAGTCACAGTGGGATTTTTATCATTTTATGAAAGCATATGCAAGAAAACCTATGTTCATGCTTCCAATAAAGGCTCTTTCGGTACACTTGATATGACGTTTCTGCTTTTGTCTTGCATTTTTCTTGTAAACTATGGATCGTACAGGTACAGTGCTTTGGGAAATTTTTATGTACTTCGAACGAGGAATCTGGCTATGCAGAGTTTGGGAGCTATTTCGGGGTCACCTTGTATATATATAAATATACCTATACAGGTTGATTCGTTTCCAGACTGACAAACTTGCAGGGGGTGTAGGGGGTACAGAGACGGTTCAGAATCACATAGCAATACAGGGTTGGAAACGTTGTCTTAATGTACCTGTACACTTTAGAAAAAGTGTTCAAGTGATAGTAAACTTTCTGGCCATGGTTTTTCAAAAACTAATCCCTTTTTCACCGATTGCACTTGATAAAAATAGTTATTTCAGAATTGCTTCTTACATTACATTTATGAAATTGTCCGAGGAAAGCCCATTGTTTATGAAACTTGATTAAGAAATTAGACACACACTTCAACACTTCTTCCAAAGTGATTATTAACAGGTACATGAAGACGACATTTTTGACCCCACATTGCTCTGTGATCCTGAACCATCTCTGTACCCCTACATCCCCTGCAAGTTTGTCAGCCTGATAGTGAATTACCCTGTATATATATACATATATATATATAATTATAATATTAATTACTATTAATAGTCACTAATTAATTAAATGGCCAATAGTAAATGAAATGTAACTATCCTAATCGGTAAGATAAACTGCCACACGGCAGTGAGATTGCAAGACATTCCTTTTCCCTTCCCTACAACAGGAGACTGGGTTGTAGGGAAAAAAAAATTCATGACATCCTATTGAAATTCAGGACATTTTCATGACATTCATAACACATTGTTCAAAATCTTGACATTTTCATGACATTCATGATTTTCATGACTGGTAGACACTCTGAACATATCAATCCTTTCCCCCCCTTTTAATGGATGAAAGGTTCTGCAAATGCTGCAATTGCTCTGTGACACTTCATAATATAATTAGTCTTGTCAATGTTGATTTCGCTATTCCCCCCCCCCCTCGTTTCTGAATGTTCGAAATCCCTCTACTTTTAGTTACCTTAATTTTATGTTTTTTCACAGACCCTCAAAAAATCCGCTTCTGGATCCCAGCTTTCTTAATGGCCCTCATAAAAGCTATCTTGAATCCCTAGTTTTTCTAACTAATAGAGAAAATTTTGCCATTCCCATTCTAGTACTCATGACGGCATGTCATACATGCCAAAAACAGTCTGCTTTTTTAATTTTTGTATTGGTGCTCTTATATGTTGTTTTTTGCTACTTATTTATATGGCCTGGTTGGATTAAACTGAATATACAGGGGAATAATGTGAAAAAAAGCCCCCCAAAACATTGTTTTATTATAGAAATACAGTAGAGCGCCAAAAATCCACAAGCGTCCAAAATCAGCACACCTTCTTTGATGTAAATAATGAAATTCGCAGTTATTTGCCAGAGATGAAATTGTTGAAAAGTGTCTTGAATCCAGATAAATATGATTCAGATGATGGTGATGACAACTTGAGTATAAATAATAATAATAGTAAAATCCATTTGATAAAAGTTTATAGTTAGGAGAAGAATACCTTAAATTTTTAGAACAGCAAAGTTCTGTAAAAAACAAGAATTAATGGTAATATACAATTTGGAAAAATAAATAAATAAAAGAAAGAAAGATACTGAAAGTAGAAATTTTTTTTAAAAAAAACAAATCACCTAGAACATGCTTTCAAAATTAGAAAAAGGAAATTTTGAAACCATTTGCTTTGCTAGTCTACCTGTAATTTTTTATTTTTCCTCCTATGCTTTTGTATCTGATGTGAAGATATAAGTGAATTACTTTTAACTGTGTTTTTATTTCATTGTAATTGTATTCTGCTTTTTTAAAATCAGAAATGTAATAATTTATCTTTCATGGCCCGAAATCCTAAAATCCATGCAAGCCATGGTCCCAAGCTGTGTGGATTTCTGGCTCTGTGCTGTATTTACTTATAACAAATTACAACTTAGGTTCTCCTGCAATGAAGAACACATGTCGGTTTCAAATCAAGGAACATAGGTAATTTTGAACTTATACCAAAGTCATATATAAGTCAATTCTTCAACATAAAATTAAGTTTTAACAGTACAACAGAAAGTTAAGTTTCAAAATTAAGTTTTTAAGTATACCAGAAATCACAAATAGAAGTTTGTCCATGCTCTTTAGCATAGCTACAGATTTGTACCCTAATAGCAGAAACGCTTTATCCAACAGTTCAGGAGTTTTGACCTGGAATACATTTTGTTGCTAAAGACTCAGTCTATCTGAATTTGTCCAACAATTGAAATATGTACTTATTTTATTTAACAGAAAAAAAAGCATAATGTATTTTACCTAAAATAAATGTTTAAACAATTGAAAATTATAGAGTAAAAATCAAAACTTTTCCTATCAAATTTCCAAAACATCAGTACAGATAAACAAATAGCAATATTTTCTTTTAACTCTAAATAACAAGGAAGATCCAAACTAGTTCTATTCACTTTTTGAAAACCTGTAGATATAATTTATTAGAAACTGCTGATTTCAGGTTTTAACCACTAACTCAGTTTTGCTCAATTTTCCAATACACAATTAATTTATGTTAAGAACATTTTTTGGGGGCATTTTAAGAAAATGGGAACCATTGAAAAGACTATCTCCAGCCCAGAAACTTAATTTTTTTGAGAGATTGCAGCTAGCATTTAATATTTCAGCTTAGAGATCTGTTTTTGGGTAAATTTTGTGATTCCAAACTTTCTGGGAAGAAATGCTGCACCAAGGTGAATGCTATACATAGAAACAAACTAAACTTTCAGGAAATATTGATTTCACAAGAAAGTAATTTCGATTAGCATAAATTTTATGCTTGACATTTACTCAAAACTATTTGTCTAATCAGTTTGAAGTTTTGTAGAAATATGCAAATGAGCATGGGGGTGGGGGGGTGGCTACTTTAAAAATCTACCCGTTGCTCGATTTTTTGTTCCACATTTGAATTAAAAAACTATTTTCTTTTCAAGTTCCGAAAGCGTTCAATTAATTCATTTTTAAGAAGTGTAAATAATATTTAGATATTTAGACTTCTAAGAATAAACTTTTTCTTAAATACATTATTCCAGATGCCCTTTTTAAAAAATGTACAAGGAATTTTTTTACATAAATAATATTAAAAAACTTACATGAACTACCAAGTTCATATGATTCTGCAGTTCTAGTAGGCATGACAGAACTTTCTACATAATCTACATTCTTGATAGAATGTTCTGGTGGCATGAGATAAACATAAGTATGCAACTGTGTAAGAAGTCTATGCTGAAGCATCCATATTACCATTTGAACACGTTGAGCCTACAATGTTCATATAGAAATGTTTCAAATGTAAATGCTTATTCTTAAATACATAGCAAAATATGGCACTGAAAAAAAAATTCACTTAAAAGTTTTTTTTTTTTTTTTTTTTTTTATGAACACTTTAAATGTCATATAAATTGATACCAAAATCCTATACAAAAATCTCTGACAGGAGGTATTTTTAAATAAAATGAATTAATTTTCATTTATTAAAACACAGTTAGTTTGTCAAATAAAAATTCTTTCTAAAATCTTTTTTAAAAAAATCAGAAATTTGAAGCACCAGATTATCAACTATTTAACATTTTATAATTTTTAAAAGACATTCTAATATATGTTTTATGCTATTTCTACATGGCCAAATATAAGTGTAAATTTTGTAACTCAGTTTTCAGTCCTTTATAATTAGAAAATTTCATTTAGTCCAAGAAATATTTAAGGACTGAAAATTTCCGATGAATACATTCTTTTATTCTTCACGAGCTGTTATTTAATTCAGTCACAAAGATATTATACAAACAAACAGAGGTTTAAAAAATCCAGAATATAAAAAATAGAATAGAATAAATGTCTTACCTGCTGATAAGATGAATTCATGGGATTATTTAAACCACTTAAGGAAATGGGCAGAGAAAATTGGCTAAGCATCGCAAGGAGAGACATATTAGGAAACTGTTCAGAAAACTTGGTTTCTAAAGATGAACGGCTACATAGAAAATTATATCCATTTTCAGTAAGTTTAGTGCTTATTGAATTTATTTATGTAATACAATTTTACATAAGAAAAGAAAATCATTTAACACATTACTCTATACTGGAACAGTTATATCCAGGGATAAAACTGGGCATCTGCCTCAGGTGTTGTGCTGAGGGGTGCATCAAAATGGAAAGAAGGGGGTATAAAAATGAAGGTTTCACCAAGATGATGTGATCTCTAGTTGCGACACTGAATATATGTCATACTAGTCTTTCCATAATTACTGGGAGGGATAAATGTACTACACATTCAAGAATAAGTACATGTAAGCAGAATTCATCAGGTAGAGAGAGAGATGATGGATTTATTTAGTTTCATTGATCTGCTTGTGTTGTCAGCTTTTTTCTGTAAAACTAGTCGAAATAAATGAGAGATCAATCCAAGAATTTTTTTGTGAAAATAGTTTATTTTTGTGAATTTCAATATCTATTTCTGTGAATTTCTACATCAATTTTTATAAATTTGCATACCAGTTTTCGTAAAAGTCACTTTTTTCCTTAAAATAATTTACAAAACAAATTAAAATAAATGGCAAAATGACAATGAAATGTTGTTTCAATCAATTATAATTTTGTGAAGGGGCCGTAAAATGGACCCACATTTTGTCTGAATCTGTCTGTAAATATTACTGGTTTTTCACAGAGAAGAATTTTGTGCTTTATAAAACAATGTTGGGAATTTTGTAATAAATCTCTACAGTTATAAACATAATATGTGTTTGCTAACTTTGGAACATAATCCCACAGCAGCTGCAATTAAGAAGCATTTCTGAATTAATTTGTAAAACACGTTATCACTCAATACAGTATTTTTCTAGTAATTTTATGAATGGAAATGTTACCAATTATGTTTTTTCATACATTTTGAAATGTTAATATTTGCATTGCCACCAAAGGCTTTTATCATGACATCCCCAAAATTTGTAGCAACCCTAACCTAAATAAATTTCATGACAAATACTATTAAAACAAAGAAACATAATTTTCGTTGAAATGAGTCCAATAATTTGGCCAACAGTGCACTGAGTATAAAGAACAGTAAGGTAAGGGGTGGAGATGCTGGTCGCCTTGGTGGCTAGTATTTTAAAATTTACACTGTTTTGTAGCTATTCATACAACACAAAAATACAAAAAATCATGCAATAAAGACTTAGTATGAAGTATCTTGTAATTAAAAAGAAAAATTTGTTTGTTTGTGTGTTTGCCTGCATTGCTTACAAATACACACTGTTGCACCGATCTGCTTGAAATTTTGTACAAATATAGAAAAATACTGGGGAAATTTTGCTCTACTTAAGAAATATGAAAATCCACCTGTGCTGTAATTTTTAGCAACTTTTTTTTTATATATTCAGTACTTTTGATTTCCAAGAGCTAAAAGCTACCATTGAGTAACAAACTTAAATACTGTAAGTGAGACTGATGTCATTTTGATGTCAGAGTTATTAGGTTTTCAAGGGAAAATTATGACTCCAATTCATTTGAAATAGCCTCTCAAGATTACCCAGCTCAACTTCTTTTCACAAGTAAAATAATTTCCTCTGCATAAAGCATTGATGTAACAGGGGCTGTTTCCAGCAAAATTAAGTTTTTTGAATGCAAAAAGTTTCTGCAAACACACTTGCAGAGAGACTGCAAGTTTTCAGAACAATTTCCAATTCCGATGAAAGAAATACACATCCCAAAAACATGCAGAATTTCTTTATAAGCGTGTTTGTGAAAATTTTTCACAGTAAGAGTTTGATTTCCTAGGAATAGCCCAGAAGAATTGATATTTTGAGCATTTCAGTGGCCTTATTCTGAGCAATCAGCTAGTTTCATTCTTCACATGGGAATAAGTTTTATTTTCATGACCATTAATGTAAATTAAACATGAATTTAAAAATACTTTTTTTTTGTACATTTATGTAATTTTTTTTACGTTGTATGTATCACAGCTTAAAAAAAAACTTTTAATTACCAAAAACATCTAATCTAAAAAATACCATATAACTCTCATTCAGAGTACTGTGAATAAATACAAGCATCTTTGGCTTCAGACTTGAAATGAATAATTCTTATTAAAAAACTTTCACTTACATATATGTTGGAGCATATGGTGATATCACATACACATTGCTATCACAGAGAGGATAGATTACTGTGGCTTTCCCCCAATACAACAGATGACCCACTAATTGAAATACCTATACAGAATATATAATATAAGAATAACTATTACAATTGCAAATCATATTATATAGTTTTCCATCCTAATTTAATAAATGAAGAAAAACAAATTTAATTTATACATTTTTATATAGTTTGAGTATTAATTAAGCTAAATCACTGGATTGATAAAAACATTTACAATTCAAAGCAATATAATCAAGTGCTAATAATTATTTTACTGTGATAAAAACCACACAAGAATGATTAAAAATATAAAGGATACACATTAAAAATAAAAGTTTGAAGCAGGGATTTGGGTTAATTTATGAATATAAATTTTACATAAATGTATTGTTCTTATGAAGCCGATTAAGTAACAGCATCAAAGAAGTTATAAACAGCAGCAAGATACATCAAACATAGAGGAGGTATAGATGGAATAATTAAAACTGAAGCATTGTGTTGAATATATAATCAAGCTCAAATTAATTACATATGAGATTAACTAAGAAAACATGACTAAATGTTTGTTCAAAAGTCTAAAAGCTTTTAGACAATGAAATTAAGAAGAAAAACATATAACTTATGCATAAGCATAATAGTAAATAACAATAATTTTTAGAAACTTTCAAATGAAGAAGTTAGAAGAAAAGTCATCAAACAAATTTAAAACAAGCACTACTTTTGGTGGAAACCAGATAGTCAGCTACAAAAACAAATGCGAGACATCAGTCAACCTTACCAAACAGACAACAGATTAAAAATGGAAGCACAGGAGCTAATTTTAGAACAGACATACATAGAGATGGCAAAAAACATCTTGCCAGGTGAAAAAAAAAAAAAAGGTTACAAGTATTTCAATCATACGGAAAATAAAAGAAAGAAAAAAAATAGAGGAAAAAAATATAAATAAAAAATTGAAGATTGATTTATATGAGCTGTAGAAACACGTTTAGGAGCATATCCATACTGCTTAAGCAAATTATAAAAATTATGCTGTTAAAAAAAAAAAAAAATGTATTGCTTGCTAACAAGAGAAAAAACAATGATACAATAATATTTGCAAACCAAAATAAGAAAGACAAGAATGGAAACCAAAATGAGAAATAATTATAAAAAATATTAAATTTAGGCAAAAGGGAAAAGAAAATATTAGACATTAAAAAAATTTTTTTTCCTTGGCTTGTTAAAGTATCAATGGAATTTTTACCATTTTTACATTAGTGTACATACTAAATCAGTTCAGTTTTCCAACTTCAGCTATAGATTTATCAAAATGCTAATTTTAATTTTAAGAAGTGGTTTCTTTATACTGATAAAAAAGTATTTTAGTGACACTATTTCTAAATTTTAATACTGGCTTTTGAAATTTGAATTTTTTTATCTATGTCAAAATATGCTTTTTAAATTCTTTTTTGTGTGTGTGTTTGTAAAAACTAAATGCATACATCATCCTTTGATAGTACATAACACAGTGAAACTAATGTGCTTTTAAAATGTGATCTCATCTAAGAACTCATAACAATAATCTACAGTGTATTTATTTTTATTATAGACACACAAGGATTATTTTATCATAATAAACATGAACTTTTAAATAATGGAAGAAAAACAGAGTTTCTCTAGAAGAAGTTATTGAGCAAATGTAAAATAAAATTTTTTGTAAAATAACACCATAAAGTTTACTTCAATGGCCAGACAGCTGTTTCAAGCAAAAACTTGTTTGTAAATGTTGAAGTGAACTTATGGTGTTATTTTACAAAGTTTTTTTATTTTATGTTTTAAACACCACTTATTTTGAGTGATTTTAGTATTGAACAAATGGTTTATCATTTAGCTAATGGGTTATGTTTAGTTAAAAGATTAAAATTTTTAATCAAAATTATAGTTTACGTAACGAAATCTGTAAAAAAAAATTGAAAGGGATATCTTATAATCATTACATACAAACACACATATAACTGCAAATACACAATTAAAATAACTATCAAAAATAATTATTTTTTACATGCGATAAAATAATATCAGCATCAGCAGCTAGCTGTTGTAAATTTTTCAAAGGACTAGCCACACTTATCAGTCTAATGAGAGCTGGTGAAGAATCTTCAGAAAGAGAACTCAGCAATTCAGCTGCATCCATAAGTAGAAGCAATCCATGATATGGTCTGAATATAAGAGTTAAAAACATTACCTGAACAATAATGTTTAGCAATTTATGAATATTACATAATATGCTTTATAATTACTTAAATAAATAAATTAATACTAAGAGAAACCTGCACATAGTTTAGTTACATACAGTACTGCATGTAACTAAAAAAAATTGGCAAATAGAAATGGTATTTGCTTGAATATAAACAACATTTAAAAGGATACAATTATATGTTAAAACAGGGATATATATAATCTCAAAAAGTCATTTAAATAAATCAATAAGTAAAGAAATCATACATCAATTATATTAAAAAGCAAAATATTTTACTATTTTCATAAAAATCCAAAAATCAAAATACTCAAATTTCTTAAAGAAAAACAATTAAATAAATAAACAAATAAAATTATGGAAACACTATAAAATAATTTATGGTTCTAGAATAATCCGAACAAAATTTTAAGGGAAAACTCATCACCTTCTTTTTTTTTTTTTAAAGCATAAATAATTTCTTATAGAATTAATTAAGAAAATGTTTTATAAAACCACTAAAACACATACATAAGAGGACAAAAACTTCATAATTTTTGTCCTTTTATGTATGTATGACTGTGCTTTAAAAAACACTGAAAAAGTATAATAAGGCATGTCTTTCATCTTTAAAAAGTCTTTTGGGGAGAAACATCTATCTAGTTCATTTAAAAAATGAATTTTTAAATTTTCTAAGATAAAATAGAAATTGCTGTAAAAAAATAGTAACAAGTTGAGAAGTTAATACCTTAACACATATTTGAAATTTAAAACTCAAAAACATTAAAAAATATAATCAAGAAAGAACAAAATACCTTAAATATTTCAAACATTCTTGAATGGACTGCCTCTGAAATGTACAAATATATCATACATAATTTTCTGCAGTAATGTATTTTAGTAAAGATATTGATCTGAAGCACACAAGTAAATAAAACTTCTCACCTCAACTATAAGCTTCTCATCCTGTAATCTATGAACTTTGTTAGGTAGGCAGAAACTAATATCAATATATTCATTCATCTTACAGTGAACAAACCCATTATTTTTTAGGCTGAATAAAAAAATTAAAAATTTAATAACAATCAATTTATTAAAAATGCATTTAATAAACATAAGCAAATCACCAAAAGTAAGAAAGTTTACTGACTCTTCAAACGCCATCTTTAAAATCACAGCAAGCTCACTTCGCGAAAGTATCAAATGGTAAGGAGACTTTTCAAGATCTATAATGAAAGCAATAATTAAAAGAAAAATATTATTGAACAAAACATTCTGAATGCACCATTTCAGAGAAATATCACATGTAATGAAAAATTTACGGAAAAAATTATACAAAACATGTATTCTAATTTTCAACTCTGATTTATGCAGTAGTTACTTTTAATAAATATAATTTTAAAGAAAATTTAGTTTTACATTATATAATTTTCTTTTGCATTGCATTATTGGTAAAAATTTATAACTTAAACCAAGTTGCATATTTAAATAAGTTCAAATTAACATACTAAATAAATAGTTTACAACATATATGGGCAACCTCCAACTGGCGGGCAGGATGTGCCCCGACCCGACTTTTGATCTGGCCACAGAACATATCAAAAACCCATATAAACCATTCAAAATCCTAATTATATGGCCCTTGAGTTAGCTAACATCCTAAAGTTTGGTCTGCAGCTTTCTAAAGGTTGTACATACCTGGTTTACAATAAGTTTAATGTTTTGAAAATAATACAGCCACTATACAGGAGCTAAACTTTATCCCTCAGAAAAATCCAATGACATGAAAGCTATCGGCTTACAATATCATTCTTTTAAAAAAATTTATTGCAAAATCCTTTCAGCTTTACAGAAATGCTGTTTTCAGCTATACAGGAATTTAAAAACTGAAGTTTGAATTCAAAGAAAGACTGAAACTTACCTATAGAGTAGAAGGTATTAATTTGGTAAAAAGGTCATAACTTTTCTTCTTTTTTTTTCTTTTACTCTTATATATTAACATACTAATGCTTTAGGTAAATTCAGAGCCCCTTGTCCCTCTTTCTGAACCACTTCTTCCCTCCTCCCCCCCGCATTTCACCTTTCTTTGATTTCTGTTTACACGTATGTTAAAACAAAGTTTATTTATTTTTAAGAATGTATTTGGCTCTATCAGACTGAAAAGTTCAAATCACAACCCCAGAATACCAGACTTTCAATGAGCAAAAAAGGCAATCAAACTGAATTTTCTTCTCAAAGTTGAAAAATTGTAGATTAACAGAAAAAAAAAGTTAACTGCATTTAACATTTTTTAAGTTTTGAAATGATTAATCTCTAAAGCTTCAAAAGCCTAAAATGTTTAGTATAGTGCTGGAACAAACAATAGCCTTGATTTTTAAACCGGGATAAGTAACAATAAAAATTCTCATATCATCATCATTTTTCCCAACAGAATTTTGAATGACATAAAAAATGGAGTAAAACACACAGCAGGCAAATGTTAAAGGATAATCACATTTTAAATGATACATACAAAATCTGTAAACAGATACTTTTCATAGAAGACTTTCCATGAATGTCATTTGATTATAACTTTTATGGCAAATCTCAAACTTTTGACAACATTTTAGAAAATCTCACCATCATAAAATAAAAATACACAAAAGTTGGACTGTGACAACTCAAGGCGTTTTGGGGTGTCTTTTCAACCACTAGTTGTCAATGAAAATGTATTTTATGGCAGCAGTATTGATGAGATGACAGAAATATTTCAGTGATTTTATATAAATAGGAAAATGAGAGGTGTATGTGCATATACACCTTGATAAGCTCCTTTAATTCGTTTTCAAGATGAATATTTGGAATAATAGTAAAATGTATGTTTCATGAGGCTTCGATTTTAAACTAAATGTTTTCTACTTACAAAACTGAATATGACAGTATAATAAGATCTTTATTTAGTTAGACAAACACACACACAGACAAAATAACCATGACACAAAATTTTATTAAACTCAATAAATAAAATTAAAATTAGTAAAAAATACTAAAAAACATACCCTCAGGTTGAGATGCTACTTCATCATGAGCATTCTGCATTAGCTTTACTTGAGATGTTAAATAGTTACTTCGACATTCTTCATGCCTTATTGCTATCGATAATCTGTGACTAAAGTCATGGTAACAGTCTACTATTGAATGACTAGCATCAGCCTAAAAAAAAAAAAAAATTCTTCAAATTAAATCTGAAGTAAATTAAAAGCTTTTTAAAATATTCCAATATTTTTTATGAAAATTTTTTTAATAGCTGGTTATAAGCAAAATCATTTTTTTAGTAATAGTATCATACTGTAATATCTATAAAAACGTGGACACTAATAAAACTAAAGAGAATATTTATCAAGTTAAATACAAGTTTAGATCAATATACAGTCAACTCCAGTTATAGTGAACCCAGATATAGTGAACCATCGGCTATAGTGAATGCAAACCATTAGTCCCGATTCTCATACAGTATCTCTATCCATCTGGAAGACACTTGGGTTTTAGTGAACTTCGGATATAGTGGACGAAATTTGATGGTCCCCAGAGGTTCACTATAACCGGAGTTGACTGTACATGTATTTTTCCAGATAAACTTAACATAAACGTGGGTATTATTGATAACATAAATCATATGATTAACTGTTTTAAGGTATAGAAATGATTTTAATTAAAACTATTGTAGCTAAATTTAAATTTGCTATTAATCTGTATTCAAAACAGCCTTATTTTAATTAATTACAGAATAAAAGTAATATAGTAAAAATTTTACGTAATGCATAAGCAAGTTTTTTTTTTTTTTTTCAACAACAAGATTGCAGTATAAAATGAAAGATAATTTTTTTAATTGTAAAATATTTTAAACTGTTGATATAATTTTATTTTTAATGAAGAAATCTGATCATATCCTATCAAAAATCTAATACGAGCAAGTTAACCAAATTCAGTGTGGCAAGTTTCTGCCAAGACGGTTAAAGCCACTGGTAGAAAACAGTTAAAACCGGCATGGCAAAATCCCTTTTCTGCTGCATTTGAGGCAGATAATGGCAGAAACTCAGAAAATGACATAAAAGTGATTACTGATACACAATAGGCAATTAATAGGAAGATCAATTAAATGTTAACCAAGCTGCAATTTATTTAAAATTTTATCACCCTTCAAAATCAAATATTACATTGTTTTCACTCTGCAGTATCCTATAACAAAAGACAAGTTTGTATGCAGTTTCTAAACCTAAACAATTTCTCAATTCATTATGCACAAATGAGAAATTTAAGAAGATTCTTTCAAGTCCAGCAGAACTAACTGGCATTGCCATCACGAACAAGTACGATTTGTGAAACTTTTAACTATTGCATATATTTTTAAACTGGACCACCATCCACCATGGCTAGGGTAGTTGTCAAAACTTGACTGGAAAAACATGTATCAGTATATGGAGCCAATTTGTTTTGAAAAGCTATGATATAAGGTACAAAATCTGAATTAATATTGGAAAGTAAAATTCTGGCACTTTTTTCTTGAGCACATGATAATTTCAATCTTAAATACTTTCGATGCAGTATAAAAGTTAGCAAATGATAATCAGTAACTGCCTATTTAAATTTGTATGTCATTTTTTACATGAGCAATTTCCACAATGATCAATTTAATTAATTTGCTTCAAAAATTTCAGTCTTGTAATCTAATATTTTTTACATTAAATTATTAAATATTATTATATCATACTTTGCAATTATTAGAACTATTAAAGACATCTTTTAGTTTCTGCCGGTTTTCACCAGTTATAACCAGTTTCTACCACTAGCAAGATAAAAACTAATTTCTGGTGGCAAAAAGCCAACCCTGACCAAATTATTCATTACATGCTATCCTTTAAAAGAAAAAGTGAATAATTTATCACTTGAAGAAGTACAGAATGAAATACTGAGATTTACATTCCTAATTTATTTTTACTATAGTACTTGACATGGTTACATACATATTACATAAAAAAAATTGTATGTATGAATGCATCATTTTACGCCAAATTAAAAAGTATATGAAATAAATAACTCAAAGTGTGTTAAACAAAGTTGACAGTTTTCAAATAGTAAGTTCACTTAGACAACAGGAGTTTAGAATTAGCGATTATTCTTTTCTCCAAAACAGAATAACTAATTGTAACTGATTTTAAAAGTGCTATGTTGTCATTAGGTACGATCTGGCAAAATGGTATCTTTCCTAGCAGGGTTCCAAAACGTTAGAGCCCAGTATCTTGAAAATGAAAAATAATTAAAATGCATATTATTTTAAAGCATGCCGGTTCAGTCCAGCTGCAGTATTTTCTACCAGTAGAAATATTTGGTGGCGTTAACTATGCACGGCACCAAATATTTGGTGGCGTGCGTAAATATTTGGTGACGTTAACTACGGCGTATAGCAGTTACAGTACACTTTGGATATTTGCCAGTGCGGAGATGATATAATTTGCGGTGCTAAATATGCCAATCTGCAAAGAATTATGTATATGAAAATATGGATAACGGTTTTCCGGGAGTCTTACAACAGGTCTTACATAAGCAGTAATTGTAGGTTGTGAGCATGTGTAATATGCCAAATAATGAAAAGTCGTCATTGGTGGAAAGCTATCCTAGCTGTTCCATAGTTTTTATTAAAGAAAATATATGAAGTACTGTTTTTTTAGAGCTAATTATTAACTATACATATATGCATGTCGCATAATTATGAAAAATCACCATAATTGGCTAATAAGCAAGATGTTCCATGGGTTTCACATAATTAAAAATAGTGCGAAGTTTAAATTTTTATGTTCCAAGTTTAAATTTTTATGTTCTAAGAAACATGCAAGAACCAAGCAATGTGTAGCTCGGTAACATTCTATCTGATCGAATCTTTGGGTTTTGTTTGTTGAAATTATGCCCTTTTTACGAATAAGCCTTATAAGGGGCCGAATGCCTCATACAAAAAGCGAGTGTAGCGAGTCTAGGGGCCTTGGCCCATATTTTATTTTTAAAAAAGCTTTAACAAACACACCAAACAAAAGCAATAGAATGATTAAGCAAGTAAAGTTCATGTAAGTTTACAAGCAGGATAAAAAAAATTTTAATTTTTTAAATAAGATATGCAAAAATGCTATTAAATGATTAAAAGTTAAATTCATTTTGTCAATTTTCCATTAATAGGGCAGCAGTGCTAATGTGCCAAAGATAGCAACTAGTATCTACTTTTTAGATTAGCTTCAACTGAAGCTAACATGTCAAGATTAGCAATCTGATGTTTATTTCTTATCCTTACATTATTTGATTCAAATCAAGGATTGCTAGAGCAAATGTAAAATATTTTATTAACACTGCAACTAGTGCCAATATTTCAGATTGTTGAGAAGTAGTCTGCAGATAACAGAAAAGTACCTTTATTTCTCTTGTACATGCACTTTCACACACACTATTTATATGTATATACAGGGTGTGCCAAAAAGGTGATAACAGGCTTTAATTCTTCATCTATTAGAGATAAGTGGGCTGTGTAAATTGAAAAAATGTTAAAAATACGGTCATAAATAAGACTCCGTTAAGAAAAAATTCCTCTCATTAATTTTCAAAAAGTTACACTTTTTAAATTTGTATATGACCCCCTTACAAATAATTCCCAGTTAGTAAAATGTGCACCATACACTCATGAGGTAACATACAAAAATTGACAATACCTTAAAAAGTGCTAGAGATATGAATATAAATATAAGGCTGACTTAAACCATTTTTCCATGGCTCTTGTAGAGAAAAAAATCATGTCAAATGATTGCATTCAGGGGTCATACAGAAATTACAGAAGAAAATATTTTCTTCTACTCCAGCAATAAACATTTACATTCAAAATCATGTATAGTCCCTGATCATCTTTCTTTAAAGATATCTCTGCAGCATTGTAGGTTGAAAGAGTCAAATTTGGTACATCACCTCATGAGTGTATGGGGCACATTTTACTAATTGGGAATGTTTTCATTTGTGGGTCCTTCACAAATTTAAAAAATGTAACTTTTTGTAAATGAATGTGAAGAAGTTTTCCTTAACGAAGTCTTATTTCCGACCTTATTTTGAACATTTTTTCAATTTACACAGCCTACTTACCTTTAATAGATAAAGAATTAAAGGCTGTTACCACTTTTTTGGGACACCCTGTATATATATATAGAGAGAGAGAGTGAGAGAGAACAACTTACCCACAAAGCAAACACAACATTAAACATAGTAATAGTTGATTGCTCACGATTAGAAACATGAGGCAAATATGTTGGGTGACCAATAAATCGAACATTTTCAATTTTCAACTCAAATTTTTGACCACACAATTCTGGTTTCACAGCAAATAAAGTTGAAAGAACTTTGTCATCAAACCTAAAATTTTAAAGAATTAGAAATTAATGTAATATTATTTCAGGAAAATATCTTTTAACTTCATTGATCTTTTGCGTAAAAATGTAGAGAGATTTAAATGAAGCATCACATAGAGCCTATAGAAAATGTGCAAACACTGCAATAAAAAAAACAGTATCTATATTACAATTGTGTCCCCCCCCCCTTCTTAAGACTTTGCCCTAAGATTTTGTGATGACAATGTCCAAAAATCCTACAGTTCTTGTCTCAAAAGAAATTCCTTTAACTCTCCTTCAGTTTTGCCAAGAAATAAAGACAGCAATAATTTCAACAAAATCCATTTAATTTAGAAAAACTGTTACTAAATAAATAGTAGAGCTCATATTATTTATGATATATTATATATTATTATAGAGCTTCCTTATTTATATTTTTTTATGACTTAAATAAGTTAGTATTTCATTTTACTGCTTCTCATAAAATACCTGCTGCGCATGTTCTTTGTATGTAAATGAATATTTTCCTTTCAGATATAAATCAAATTAATTTCAATAATTTAGAATCTCAAAAAATGCAAGACTTTTTTATTTCTTATCTAAAGTTTGCATTACAGATATTAAAATGAGATCATATATATATATATATATACTTGCATGCAATCACAACATGGTAACAAAAAAACTCTATCAGTGTTACTCGCTATCAAAATAGAATTGTACTTTTTACAGACGAAACTCTTCATTTTCAAAATGTCTTATTCCTACACTATAAAATACTGTTTTTTAGGTTTAAGTTAAAGAAATAATGCCTTAGAAATAACATCACATAATCCATACAGCTGTTTAATTTTTTTTATATCGAGTAATTAGTAAAACATAACAATGTATAAGTTCTATCATGCTGCACACTAGATATGAAAAATGCAAAATTTTCTGCAACTATAATGACACTGATTTAAATGGAAACCGTTGTGACACATAACTTTTACGCACGAGCATATTAGCCTTACTGAGTCTCTAATGCATTCCCAGATTTCAGCTTGCTGAGAATACTGGGTGAATTCTTAGTCACAGAAAAAGAAAATATACAAATATTAAAGATATAGAATTTTAATTCATTTATTGTTATAGTATTCATAGCTTAGTAGTTTTTAGCCTTGCACATAATACAGATCCTTAAATTTTAATCCATGGTTTCCTCTTAAAGCAGAATAACTGCTCATGCCCTCATGAATCTAGTTAAGGACAGAAATCATCTACAGGGCTAAAGCTCTCAAAACCAAGAAGGATAGAATTATTAGGGAGATGGCAAAAGAGTGAGAAGTTTTGATGCCATTTATTGGCAATGATGCTCAGTAGTTTCTGGTAAAATCCACACGTATGGTTGCTAGACAGCTGTGGCTGCAAGTCAAAGAATGAAGGTATAGTTGGTAGACACTTAAATTCCTCTCCCTTAGCTTCATCGCTATACTTGGTAAAAGCCACTAGTGTGATCTCCTGTTATTGTATACTCCTTGTTCAAAAATTCCAACACCAAAGGACTCTAACACAGGTGGCTAATGCATATGTGGCTGCATTTTATGATCTGAAAATGTAAAAGCAATCTTCTGGGAGAAAAGTAATTCTTATGTTCCAAATAAAAATTACATCTAAGACATTTTATTTCTAGCCACTTAAGATAAATAATTATATTTTCATATTCTTTTTTTTAACGTTCCTACTGTTTCCATAGTAATGGAATCTATTGCTGCCATTCATTTACATAGCTGCCAACCTTCCAACAACAAAATAAGGAACATAGCACGTGGTCATAAAATCAGAAATAAGGAACACAGTGCGTGGTCATGATATGTATGATTAAATATACAATTAAAAATTTTACATTAACAAAATTAAATTATGTGTAGAGGGATGATGTGCATATATAATCATTAATTTATAAAAATAAAATATACTTAACTTGGCTCAATTACTACAATAGACTTAAGTTTTTAATGAAATGAAAGAATAATAAGATAAATGTCATTCAATTAAATTTATTGACTTATTTACAAGGACAAATGCTTTACTAAAAGCTAAAAATGTACACGATTTTCCTTTTTTCTTTTAATTTTTAAAAATCCTTCCACAGAAGCTGAAAAACAGAACATTTTGGCCTAAAAACGTATTTACGGAACAAAGCTCAAAAAACGGAACAAATCCGTATAAAACAGAACACTTGGCAGCTATGCATTTATTAAATTCAACAATCAAACCAAACCGAGTTCATTTCTACAGCTCTTAAGATTCAAAAAATGAAAATGCATAAATATAAAACAAATAGAACATTAACTCACTGTCACTTGGAATTTTTATGCAGTTCCATATATCATCTTATTACCTTCAAATGTGTGACGTCATTTCCAAGTAGCAAATTACTTCCTAGATTAGGCAGATTATATGGAGCATCTAATGCGCACTTGTGTTATCCCTATGTGCTAATTAGAATCTTCTGGGTTGGATTTTTTGGGACAATTTTTTACTATAAAGATTCCCATCCTTAAGTATTGATCCATCCTCATGCTAATTAAAAATTACTGAGTTCCCATTTTTAAAAAATGCCATTTTTTTTTGGCAAAAATTATAATTTGTGCCAAGTTAGAAAAGCTGCAGTTAGTGAATAAATCTCTTGCACAGAACAAGCAAACAAACAAAAATAAAATAAAATTTACAATATTTTTTATTGTGTAAAATCTGCAGAGCAGCTTGGATATTTTCTACCCATGATATTTTGTCATAATTTGGTGACTTATAAATGTGAATACTTGATTATCATTTCCCATAATAGATTGCAACATAGTTTGGATATTTTCCACATCAGAGAGATGAAATATTTTGAGGTGCTAAATGCAACAATCTGCCAAGATTATGTATAAAAATATATAACGATCTGTTTTAATGGCAATCATAATGGGAGATAGTTATTGATTATGCACAAGTGTAAATTGACCAAGATGAATGAGAGATTGAAAGGTTGCCATTCATGGCATTATCAAAACCGTTGCACAGGATGCAAATAAAACAATGCTTTATGTTATTTCTTTGCTAAAAACTGTCGAACAGCTTGGATATTACCACCAATGCAGACTTTTTATTCTCTGGCTATTCTTAGACGATTTATGCATGCACGTAATAAATAATCATTACTCAATTATGTTGTCATTAAAACAGATTTATATATTCTTATGAATAATTTTAGGGAAATTAGTGTATTTAGTACTGTATAATATTTCATTAAGCCATGATGGCAAATATCCCAACTGTACCAAAACTACTATAATGGCATAATTAACACAATCAAATATTTAAATAATGGGTAATGGGTGGCAAATACTTAAGCTAAATCTAATCGGCATTATCATAGTCCTTGTTTGAATTATTTTACACTTTGAAGATACTGGGTGGCCTTTTGGAACATCTGTGTTATAGATCTGCCAAAGCCTGCTTTTTTTAAACCAGCAACAATTATTTATCACATATTGGAAAAACACATCATCTGTAATTTGGCATAAAATGATAAAATTTCCACTTCACAATTTTTAAATACATGCAATTAATTCTGCATGACTGTAATACCTTTTCTGCTTTTTTTCGAAAGCATAAATCATTTTACCCTGGCAAAAATTGTCAGATATAATGCTCATTTTGCCAGTGTTATATTAACACTGAATTGAATTAGCAGAACAGCTTACTCAGAATTTTTCAAATCCGTGGACACCTTTGCAGAAACCCAACTTTCCACTGTTCCAAAACAGATGATGTTACAGACAGACAGACAGGAACAGATTTTTAATAGCAGAGATCCTTCTACACATTTTTAGTTTGAATAATATTTTTTTAAAACAAAAGACAAATACTTATTTGTATACACACACACACACACATATATATATATATATATATATATATACAAAAACTAGTATAAATTCTTAAAACTAAATTTTTAAAAAATAATACAAAAAAAAAACATTTTTTTTTTATAAATGTGGAGAACAAAAACTTATTTATTTAGGAAAAAATGTGTTAAGGGATATGTAATAAAAAAGTAATAATTTTGTACTTTGAAAATTCAAAATAGTTTTCAAATATAGTTTCAAAATTTGGTAATTTGTCAGAACTTTTTTTCAGAATATGGTTAAAATATAATTAATAATACTAAGGGAGAATATCTAAAGATTTTTATTTTTGTCAAAGCAAGTTTTAAATGAAACTCTTCAAACTAATGAAAATGTAAAAATTATTTCTTAGACGATTCATTGATTTTAAAATAAATATTAAATTCTTTCAAATAACACACACAAAAAAAAAACCCCAAAAACTAAAAGATAAAAGGTTATACCAAAATTTGAGAAAAGTAATAAAATAAGCAAATACATATTACATATTCAAAGTTTTAAAACTGACCTTAATAAATTGTTCTCACTGGATTCAATTAATTCTTCTCTAGAAATAAAATAAAAAGATAATAAAAGAAATAAACAAAAAGTGTGGTCTGAAATGAAAATAAAAACCTGGGATCAAATTAAAAAGGAGCGAGCTTAAACACTTTTAATTAAAATAAACAAATATAGGATCATCCCTTTGGCTTACACAAAAATTAACTATGGGTCATCCTTGTGACTAACAAGAAAGTTAAGCATGGGTCACTCATTCAAGGGTGTAGTTCGAAAAAATCATGTGATTTTGGAACATAAGTACAAATAAACTAATTATGCCAGGCACTTCAAAATTTTGAAACTGTCTCTTTACAAGCTGTACTACATACTGAAATAAACAATCAATCTGTATCATTTTCAAAACTTTTAGAAAAAATTCTTAAAAATCGGAAATTTTCGAAAAACGTGTCACTCTTCGAAAAATCTTGCAGCTCAGATCCATGTTTAAGAATTTTTTCTGAAAATTTCACAAACGCCACAGTGTTTTCGCTTATTGCAGGGTGTAAAGCAGCTTATGAAGAACCATCGTGAATTTTTTGGAGACATGGTGCTATTAGTTTATTTCAATTTGTTTACCAAGACTAAAAACAGAGTTCTTTTTTTCTTTCGACATACACCCTGAAAACTCATTTCACCTACAGTAAGTGCATAACATACTATTTTTATGCTTAACTAATGTAATCTAAAAAAAGCATTGTTTTAATTTTTATTGGATATGTTTGTATTCTGTTTGATTAACTAAATAAATACTTAGTTTGGACATAATATACAAAGTTTTAGTCATGCGTTTAGATTCTTTTTTTACCATTTCACTCTGTATAGTTTTAAAAAACTTCAGATATAGTGAGTGAAATTTGTTGGCTCCCAGAGATTTTAAGTGTAGACAACACATATACATATGTATGTATAATTTGAAATGCACTAACACCTTTTTAATATGACATATTATAAATATAAAATATTATAATTTTTCAATAATTTTATTAGAAGTAAAACAAACTTACTGAGGAATCCACAGCTCATCTTTGTTATCATTTAACAAGGCATAAGGACTACGTTTTGTCTCTAAAATAATTTAAGGACATATAAGAGAAAAATGAAACTTATACAAAACACATATACACAAGTTAATAAATATGGCAAAGCAGTTATTTTTCTAGAAAATCTAAACTTTTGAACAAAAGTTACAAATTAATTTTTTTTTCACCAGAAATTAAACTCGTAAGATCTAAATTTACAGTGTTGAAGAATTCGAATACCTCAGATCTATCATTCATCAGGATTGAACATATCAGGGAAGTAGAAAAAATAGAGTTGAATGCAGAAAAGTCATTTTTATATTGAATCCTGTTCTGTGGAACAGTAATATACTTCTAAAAACAGAATGACTTATTTACAGTTATATTATGCAGAGGATTATGTTGTATAGTGTTGTGTTGTATAGTAAGACTTGGACTTTAGACCTTTACCACACAAAGAAACTCTCCACTCAAATGAACTTTTGGCAAAGATCAGCCAAAAATCAAGACTGGAAAAAATAAAAAATTTGAGAGTATGGGAAATCAGGGATATCAAGTAGGATGTGCTACAGACTATTGAGCTAAATAAACTTAAATGGTATGGGCATGTTTGGAGAATGAGACATGTATGCCTATCAAAAATAATCTTTGATTGGAACCCGATTGGAAGACGAAAGAATTCCCAACCTAAACTGAACTGGAATAATATTCAATAGATGAGAATTGAAGAAACTTTAATCTGAGTAAATATCTGCCCAGAACAGGAACTCAAAATATTTTTCCAGGTCGAGGAAACCCACTTTTTAGTGTAAACTCCTGGAGGAGAAAAAATACTAAACGGAATTTGCTTGCATATAAGTTTGTAAAATAAACACACACAACTTTACATTAAAAGTGGCTATACTCAGTGTCAGAACTAAAGGTGTTATTCTGAGAGGGCCACCAGACACCTTTTTAACATTAATATGACATTAGGAGCCATTTTTTCCAAATTGTCCTAAGATGTTACATAACTCCATTCTACATAATTCTGAACAAACTTCAAATATGACATTAAAGAATAAAAGCTTTTTATCCCACAAACATGCATGAGGAAATGTCGAATATATGCTTTCTGAGATTTTTTATTCAACATAACACACATTTTAGTAACAAAAAAGTTCTTAAATTTCGTATGCAAAAAAATTAATCAAAACTTCACTCACTATATTTCTGCTCTATAAAGGAATCCCCTTTATAATTAAAACAGAAAGCAACAAAAACAACAATTAGTACACTAAAACAAGCATTTTTTTTTAAAACCATCTATCATGAATTATTGGATACTTTAGATGGCTTTTTAAAAGTGATATTTTTAAAGAGTAATGAAAAAATCATTATGCTCTGTAACTACAAGGGTTGATAAAGTTTTGAAAAAGTAAAATTACAAAGCCAGACAAAATTTGGGTTCATGATACGGACCCTTCACAAAATTACAATAGATTAAAATGGCCACTTCACAAAATTATAATTGATTAAAATAGCCCCTTCACAAAAATACAATTGATTAAAACAAGCTTTCATTGGCATTTTACCATATATTTTAATTTGTTTTGTAAATTACTTTAAGAAAAAAGTGACTTTTACAAAGATTAGTATAAAAATTCATAAAAATACATTTTGAAATTAACAAAAATAAACAATTTTCACAAAAACGGGACCCTGGAAAACATTCCTGGATTGATCCCTGAAAGCCTGCAATGAAATGTGTACTTTATTTCATAGCCAATTGACTGTACATACATTGAATTGATTTTTGATGTAGTTCCCATATTAGTTTAGGCATCTGTCACTTCATGGGATAAGTTTGAATATTTCTTTCTGGTAAAAATTCTGTCTGTGTTGAGAAATGTTTTGTCTCTTTACCTGAGAAGCGAATCCTCGGTTTTACAGTATAGCTCAGGTTTTCTAACTTACCGCCATTGGAGGGCCGCAGTCGAACACACTGGTCTAGTGGCACTCTGCATTGTAATTAGGTTCTTACTCAAGATATTTTAGGGTTTTGGGAGATTTAAGACTTTGATCAGAATTGACTAATTTCCATCAAGTTATTAAAAAAAAGATTAAATAATGATTCAAAGTGGGTAATTTTAAATTTTACCATCTATGAAGGGATAGACAAATTTATAACCAAGCCCACATCAGAGTCGAACCGAAGCCCCCAGAATCACAGAGAGTGGTGTGCTAACCACCAGACAATATGAAACAGCAAAGTGATTAAAATTTAAATTAAAATCACAAAAGGGGGTAAAGTTAACGTAAACATACACAAGATGTTTAGTGAGAATTGGAATCTGCCTCCTGCAACTCTTGAAGAAGGGATGTCTACATCAAGTTCTGTTGAGAGTCTCGGGAAATGCAGTAAAGAAGGATCTGAGAGGCGGCTCCTATCTTTGAGTTAAGCAAGTCCATAGATGAGTTTACTGCTATAAAAAGTGAAGGGGGTGCATGAAACAGAACGCAAGTGATCATACTAAATTACGTGGAAACTGAGGAAAATCAAATTTATTTGCAAATGAATAGTGTTTGAAATGGACATGGATTTTCACAAAAATATTTTTCCTTAAATAAGAGCATCTAATTTGATGTTGCAAATTTTTTTCCCATAAGGCTTTGTGAGCTGCAAAAAAAGACATTGAGGGACACATAAGGCCTATGAGCCACCAGTTGGAAACCCCTGGTATAGCTGGATCTGTAGACACAAGATATTCAACAATTTGCAAAAAGTGATTTCCCCACTCCTAAAATATATCTTCCTAAATATATCATCCTAATATTTATCTACATATATCATCCTAAATTCTCTATCTTAAATAATTGCATCTGCATAAATTATTCATACTGCACTTTTTATTACACATCACAGAGATATGATAGAAATACATCATTCTTATATAGCACATTCAGTGATGAACCAAGCACTTAATTTTTATAAAAAAACATTTTTTAATATCTATAATTACCCATATTTAAACCTTGATTCAGTATTTATTCCATTCACCTTCTAAATAATTACAAGAATTGCTATTAAAGTACTTTTTGTCATAAATGTAAGGGAAAGTTTAAAAAAAAAAAATTGTATTCATACATAAGGGAAGCTTTAAAGCTTATTATTATTATTATCTTTTGTATGCATGTGTGTGCACACTTAAGACTTTTGCAGTACTCCAATGCAAAGTATACAGACATATCTTTTTTATTGTTGTTGTTTAAAAAATAATAAAAAATAATTGCTGACATACTTTCAAAGGAATTACTTTTGTCTCCTGGCACTTCATAGGGATAACGAAACAATAAGCGATCACCTTTACTACCAGATGTCACCAAAAATAATCCAGATGGATTTGTCTCATCCATTTTTGCTAGAAGTTAGGAAATGACAAACTAATAAAAATTACAGACAAATTTACACATATAGTAATAATTAAAGTACATACTAATAGTGTTAATTAATTAATATGTATAATAATAATATTGCTCAGGAAAAAATAACTTTATTCTATAACTGATACCATTCCATTTGATTCTTGTGTATATATTGCCTCCTGAATTTGAATATGACTACTCCCATTTTTCTCCATTACCCACCATTTTCTGGGAATGCCCTCCATCCATATTTTTTACTGTTCAATGATTTTGTGGACACGAATTTAATTAGGAGGGTCGAGGAAAAGGTTATTTTAAATATTAAAAGTCTTTTGAGGAGTTACATGGGCAAAAGATTAAAAAAAAAACATTTATGGCAATGAGAGGGGGGGGGGGAGAATTTGACCCCCTAATAATAATAATAAACAATTGATTTTCTGAATTGTTCAATTTATTTTTTAAATATTCCAGATTTTAGCCTCACCTTCTTTTTCTCACCCAATCTCCCTGAATAATAAAAAAATATATTTACTATTTTGGCTAAAAGTGGGTGACCGGGGCTAGGTCATGAATCCCTTGCAAAAAAGTTTGGAATATGTTTGTACAACATTGTCGCTCTGAATAATATCCACACTTCATGTTTTGCACAGTAAATATCCTTTTTGACATATTTTAAACTTCATTTTGATGAAAGGATTATTTTAACACAAATTTAAAAATAAAAATGTCATATAGTCAAACTCATTTATAGTGAGCCTCATTTTAAGGAGAACCAAGGACATATTTAAGGGGAAGGTCCAGAGGGTCTGGATCCTCCCTGAAATTTTGATTTTTGTGCTCAAAAGGATGATGATGAAGTCTTTTTGCAAAAAATTCTGCCTTTTCCACTGTTTGGACCCCCTCCGAAATATTTTGCAGATATGTCCTTGATGAGAACCTGGATTAATGAGGAAATTGGAAATACACTTGCTTGATATAATGTTAAATCTATGGGAGCATAACTCGCTTTTAACAAGTAAACCCTGGTTATAGCGAGCAATATTTGTGCAATTTATAATATATCTATTGACTGCCAGTTTAGCTAATCCTTTCTTATAAAATTTCCTTTACCCTTTCGAAGTCAATGAAAGTGGTGAATATGAATATTTCAATCTCAATTGTTTGAAACATAATGGCTTTTGAGTGTGCAGAAAAACTTCAAACTTTTTCAAAAACCAAGGTTCCAAAACATAGTGTAAATCACTATGTTTTTGGGTGACATAATGTAAATCACTATGTCAAATCATACTCTCTTTCACAGGGCTGAGAAGTAGCGCGCTACAAGTAGCAAATCTACAGTTTTTTTTTGTTTTGTTTTGTTTTGTTTTGTTTTTTGTAAAGGAATTTTAGATATCAGTAAATAGTATGCTTTTGTAACATCATTAATTTTCTTTGGTCTTTTTTTTTATTGCACCCATAAATACAGTGTAGTGTCCACTTGCCCACTGTTCAGTGTTCAGTATTCTGTGAACTTCCTGTTAGGCGATATCCTTTCAAATCTGATATGATATATAGTCAGTCCTCGCAATTAGAGAGTGCCCCCCCCCTATTATATTTAAACTATTATGTTTTTGTGTAATAATTTTCAGAATTTAATCTGAAAATATGAAATTGTTATTAATAATTAATAGTTTCTAAAATCCTTAGAGATTTATCTCTCTCTTACCCTTAAAATAACAATATAATTCTATAATATTCTTTTATGCCTAAAGCAAAGAAGAAAAAGTTGTGTTGATGATTATGACTTTTAAAATTTCTTTAACGTATATAGAGAATTTTTTTAACGTTATGTTTTAAATAGATATATCATGATTTTAATTAGTAATTGTTTTCATTATTTTATAATATGCATATCATATATGATGTTTTCAATTAAAATATACATTGTCACATGGCTCATCCGTCATAAATGACTAATTTGGAACATCAAAAAAGGCCTTTATACTCATTAATTTTGATTCGTGCTCTAGAAACTAGAATGTTTGTAAAACATGAAGGAGCTCTCAAAACGGGCCTTTTTTTTCCCATTCAGACATCCAAGATTTTTTTAATCTTTTTCGGTTCTCATGCTTTCACAGCTCCCTTTCCGAATTTATCTTTATTATAGAGGTATTAAAACTTCACCAGTTTCAGCAATACATCAATAATTAGCAGTAGTCGACAGTAGCGTATATATAGGCTTCCATTTCTGGGGGAGGAAGACGATTCGGCATTTTAAACTTTATTGTTGCAAAGTTAAAAGAAATGTTTCAAATTAGCTCCTTTTTAATAATTGATTTACAGTTTCGGAGGGGGCCCACCGCCCCCTCAAATACTCCCCTGGTAGTTGTTTATTAGAGCAATAGTTTTCTCTAATTAGTAATTAGGATATCAATATCTTTAAATATCAATGTAATGCAAACTGAATCTTAAGCAAAATTTGTCTCCTAAAAGTAGCGAAATAGTGACTACATTTCAAAAGTAGTGTAGCTAACTACGTTCGTCAAAAAGTAGTTGTAGTTGCGTACATTTTTCAAAAAGTAGTAGTTGTTGTAGTTCACTACAAAAAAAAGTAGTTTTTCCAATCACTGCTTTTTCATAATCCAACCTAAAACAGCACAACTACCTTGAACTTTAAGTTATAAGAAAAAATCATTTGAATACGTATTCTGAATAATTTTGAATGCTCAGCATCTAATTCATAGTAAAAACCAGGGGCACAAGTCAAACAAATACACGAACGAAGTAGTGCCAAAGATAACACGCTTTTAAGCGCTGAATTAATTTGGATGCCGCAGAAATAGCTCAATGATCTCAAATTTGGCACAGAGTTACACCAAGTGAGTCTCACATTTAAATGTTTACAAACGCTTGTTTTTCTTCCTTTTTCAAGTGATATTTACGTCTCTAAGACAGTTCGAATCTGGAGAGCACAGCACAAGTATTCCAAGAAAAAAATAGCCGTCATAAGAAAGATACACCCTGGAAAAAGCTTAAAATTTAACTAAATTTTTAAAGAAAAAATAGGGCAAAGAAACTAAAAACGTACAAATTTATAAACAAAAAATTTACAGAGCATTAAAAAGTGTCAGAACTTTATTAAAAAGAGAAACATAAGTTTCACACACAAGTTTTAGAGTAGTTAAAATATCAATACTCCTACTACTATGACTTAATATTCACTTTTATATGACAGCATAAAGATGCGTTAGAATTTAGATTTTATGGAAATCAATCTAAGCAATAACAGTAGAAGGCTCACTAACGCTGAAATCTAAACTCCACGAGAAATACTGATACCAAAACTACCGAAATCAGACATTACCTCTAAACCAAAATCAAAATCAATTTGGAACATGTATTCGGATTTGTGTGCTTGTTCACGAGGAACCGCTTATAAATCCACGTCAAAGAAAGGACAAACACAAGGGGGGGTCAAATGCCTTGGGGGAGGACTTTTCTGGGTATCTAGCGCGTATTCACGTTACATCTGGAGAAAACCGCCCAAAACTCCAGACCGCTAGACCGACGGCCCCGCGAGAGGACAGAACCCTGTTCCTCCACTTGAGCCATCTCCCAATGTCAGTGGCTTTAACCACTGTGCTACACATTGGTATCAAAACACGGACTAAGAGGGTTCAGGACAATCATCCAAGCATTGCGAAAGAACTAAATGAAATTTGCCAAAAAGGTGGCGATGGGAGTCGTACTCATTAATTTTTGGCGCATGCGTCGTCTGCTAGTAGCTGAAACATAAACAAATATCAACGGAAGCACCCAGCGGGAGATACTTACGCCGTCTGTCGTCAGAGGGCGCCCGTGCCGTTAGTTATTAAGAGGGGGTCGCATATTTTCTTTCAGAGGATGACGCAGTTTCGCCCGTCTGCCGCTTCCCGATGACCATCCTAAAGCCTCTTAGTCCGTGTATCAAAATCAAGGACTCAAAGTAAACAAAACATCGTTCCACGATATTGCCAAACCGCAAAACAGGAATTACAACGAACACCTTAGATAAAAACTCCTTGCACCAGTCATGGCTGACTGGGATCTTCCCTTCCCCGGCTTTCCAAACGGATCTAAAAGCCCGTATAAGCGGTAGTTCGCATTCCTTCCGCCGTGGCGTAGTTATATGTCCTGAACAGAGCGATTTAAAGGGCCAGTCCATATGATTAAAAGGGCATTAAAACTGTCAAAAATGCTTGATTAAATTTTTTTTTTTGTTTTGTTTAAACAGAATGTATCTTTATCTATAAATATTTTGAAACGTTTCTTCATCCATGTACATATTGAAAAAAAATTTAAGAAATTGTTAGTTGGTTAACGCTTTTAGGAGCTTCTTCGACATGTAATAAATTAATAATAAATAAATATATTAATTTATGTTTTATTTAAATCTTCAGAAGACTGTAATACTTTTTAAAGACTTGTTTTTCGGAACTCCTACATATTTTAATATATTAATACAGCATTCTCCCTATACGTAAAAAACACTCAAAATACTGGGGTTAAACGATAAAATAAATAAAAACTTTGTGAAAAAAACACACATAAAATGTAACTTATAATAGTTACGATCGTTTCGACCAAAAAATTCTTTCGGTCTGCATCAGAAAAAGTCCGAGACGCAGGGGCGTAGCCAGAGGGGGGGCTGCTGCCCGAAATGGGACAATTTACTTAGCTTACAATTTGATATTTAGCTTACAATTGAACTTTAGCTTTAAATTTGATACCCAGCCCACCCCGAAATGAAATCCTGGCTACGCCACTGCGCGAGACGAAGGTCTTTCTCTGATGAAGACTGAAAGAATTTTTGGTCGAAACAATCGTAACGAAGTTAGATTTTATGTGTGTTTTTTTCACAAAGTTTTTATTTTGCAATACGTATACGTATGTTCGTGTCAGTGGCGTAGCCAAGGGGGGCATAGGAGGTCAGCCCCCCTCCGATGAGAAGTTTTTTGCCATACAAAATGCATATGCTTCGCTCCCTTATCACACACACTTATACACAAATGTGAGTTGCAGTAGTCGTAACCCCCCCCCCCAAGAAAAAATTCTCGCTACGCCACTGGTTCGTATTATTAGGTTTTGGATTAGTATACCCATGGCAAGGATAGATTTTAATCTTTTTGTGCTTTAACGAATTATTCTAATAATCAAAATAGGCGCCAGCAGGGGATCCAGGGGTGGGGGTGCACGTGCCCCCTGTCAGGGAGCCAGTGACCCTCCCCTTTCGGGGACTCCTTATTCATTCGTCGGAGAATTTTTAAGATAAGAAATAATCCAATTTTTAGGCCAATTTTCATTTTGAAATATTTAAAAGAAAAACTAATTTTGTAGTACTTTCGCTTTTCAAAGATTTGTGAAAGGATGCGTTTACATTTCAATCAGAAACAAAATTTCAGATTAGTGGGGGATGTTCGCTGTGGCGTGGCGTAAGGGGGGGGGCGCCCGACCAGGGTAGAAAATTTCTAGAGGCGGTATAACGCCTATGGTTAACTTATTTTAAAAAGATTAAAATGTCATGGAGTTTTGGGCGGTTTTCTCCAGATGAAACATGAATATGCCTTAGAACCCCATAAAATGTCCTCCGACCAAGCCCTCCACCCTTCTGCTTAGGTGTATTATTAAAAAGAAAAGAGGAAAATTCTCTGTGCAAATTATTCAGGAGCTAAGTTAAATTGTTTAAAATTACTTAAACAGATTAACAAAAATAATAAATAAAAATATGAAATTTTTCTGGAGGATGGGCTCAGTTATCTAAACAAATTATACTGCAATAAATAAATAATTAAATAAGTAAGTAAATAAGACACTGAACATGGTAGATGGTGGAAGCGTTACGGTCCCACGTTCGGGCCTACCGCGCGGCTGTCGATCTAACGGTCTGCAGTTTTGTTCGGTTTCCTACAGATAGAATTTGAATACACGTTATTCCTACGGGATGTTCGCAGTGGCGTAGCGTAGGTGGGGCGGATGGGGCGCTCGCCCCGTGCAGAAAATTTTTGCGGGCGGCAAAACCCCTATCGTTGACTTATTTATTTTAAAGAGATTAAAATGACATTTTTTAATCTTTATATATATATATATATATATTATATATATAATATAAATAAATAAGTAAGTAAACAAGACACTGAACATAGTAGATGGTGGAAGTGTTACCAATAAGCAAAATGAATTCATGTTTTCATTTCAAGTTTAAATGAAACCTTTGTAATTTTTTTTTAATAATTCTTTGTTATTGAAATTACGTAATAAATGTTTCCAATGCAGCACTTTTATTTCGTCAATTCTTTGATGATTTGCATTTAACATTATTACTACGCATGTAGCAATGGCTTTCTAATGGTAGGGGTTCAGCTACTGGGAAGGGGGGGGCATTCTTACTTTAAAGTTTGATTTACGGTAAATCTTATTATAAATAACAATTTGTAAATGGTATTTGGAGGGGGGTCCGGACCCCCTCCTGGTGTGCGCCACTGACTCAAATGAAAAACTCTGCTTCAAATTCGCACATGTCCCAGAACAGATAATTTAAGTTTGCGGGGATAAATGGTGCCCGCGCGGTGGGCCCGAACGAGGGACCTAAACACTTACACCATCTACCATGTTCAGTGTCGAAATTTAGTTACTTATTTATTTATTTATATAAAGATTAAAAAATGTCATTTTAATCTCTTAAAATAAGTAAGTCAACGATAGGGGTTTACCGCCCGCAAAAATTTTCTGCACGGGGCGAGCGCCTCACCTACGCTACGCCACTGCGAACATCCCTTATGAATAACGAGTATTCAAATTCTATCTGTAGGAAACCGAACAAAACTGCAGACCGTTAGATCGACAGCCGCGCGGTAGGCCCGAACGTGGGACCGTAACGCTTCCACCATCTACCATGTTTAGTGTCTTATTTACTTACTTACTTATATATATATATGTGTGTGTGTGTGTGTATGTGTGTGTGTGTGTGTGTGTGTGTGTAGAAATATTTAAAAATGTCATTTTAATCTTTTTAAAATAAATAAGTCAACGATAGGTGTTTTGCCGCCCGCAAAAATTTTCTGCACGGGACTAGCGCCCCAACCGCCCCACCTACGCTACGCCACTGCGAACATCCCTTATGAATAACGAGTATTCAAATTCTATCTATAGGAAACCGAACAAAACTACAGACCGTTAGATCGACAGCCGCGCGGTAGGCCCGAACGGGGGACCGTAACGCTTCCACCATCTACCATGTTCAGTGTCTTATTTACTTACTTATTTATTTGTTGCAGTATAATTTGTTTAGATAACTGAACCCATCCTCCAGAAAAATTTCATATTTTTATTTATTATTATTTTAATCTGTTAGAGTAATTTTAAACAATTTAACTTAACTCCTGAATAATTTGCATAGAGAATTTTCCTCTTTTTTTTAATAATACACCTAAGCAGAAGGGTGGAGGGCTTGGTCGGAGGACTTTTTAAGGGGGTTCTAAGGCATATTCATGTTTCATCTGGAGAAAACCGCCCAAAACTCCATGATGTTTTAATCTTTTTAAAATAAGTTAACCATAGGCCTTATACCGCCTCTAGAAATTTTCTACCCTGGTCGGGCGTCCCAACCTCAATAAATAAACCAAAACCTATTAATACGAACCAGTGGCATAGCCAGAATTTTTTCATAGAGGGGGGGGGGGGTACGACTACTGCAACTCACACTTGTATATAAGTGTACGTGATAAGGGAGCGAAGAATATGCATTTGTATGGCAAAAAATTCCTCATCGGAGGGGGGTTGGTGACCCCCTATGCCCCCTTGGCTACGCCACTGACACGAACATATGTATACACGGAAGTATAGGCAGAATAAAATAAATAAAAACTTTGTGAAAGAAACATACATAAAATGTAACTTATAATACGTTACCATATCGTTTCGACCAAAAAATTCTTTCGGTCTTCATCAGACAAAGACGTTCGTCTCGCGCAGTGGCGTAGCGAGGATTTTATTTCGAGGTGGGCTGGGTATTAAATTTAAAGCTAAAAAGCTAAAGTTCATTGTAAGCTAAATATCAAATTGTAAGCTAAGTAAATTGTCCCATTTCGGGGCGGGGGGCAGCAGCCCCCCTCTGTCTACGCCCCTGCGTCTCGGACTTTTTCTGATGCAGACCGAAAGAATTTTTTGGTCGAAACGACCGTAACTATTATAAGTTACATTTTATGTGTGTTTTTTTCACAAAGTTTTTATTTATTTTATCGTTTAACCCCAGTATTTTGAGTGTGTTTTACGTATAGGGAGAATGCTGTATTAGTATATTAAAATATGTAGAAGTTGCGAAAAACAAGTCTTTAAAAAGTATTACCGTCTTCTGAAGATTTAAATAAAGCATAAATTAATATATTTATTTATTATTAATTTATTACATGTCGAAGAAGCTCCTAAAAGCATTAACCAACTAACAATTTTTTAGATTTTTTTTCAATATGTACATAGATGAAGAAACGTTTCAAAATATTTATAGATAAAGATACATTCTGTTTAAACAAAACAAAACAAAACAAATTTAATCAAGCATTTTTGACAGTTTTAATGCCCTTTTAATCATTTGGACTGGCCCTTTAAATCGCTCTGTTCAGGACATATAACTACGGCACGGCGGAAGGAATGCAAACTACCGCTCATACGGGCTTTTAGACCCGTCTGGATAGCCGGAGAAGGGAAGATCCTTGTCAGCCATGCACGAGTGCAGCTGGTGCAACTCCTGCGGAAATTACGCATGCGGTTTGGGTGTCTATTGAGCTCCTTCTAACCAATCAGCTTTGTGCCAGGAGCAGATTTTAACTGCTTAATCCCAACTTGTTTTGTGGTTTTGTTTTGTGTCCAGGGTTGCCAGATTTGGCTAATATTAGCCAATTTGGCTATTTTTGATCACGCTTGGCTAGAAAATTTTTAAAGAAAATAGCCAACCTGATTTTGGCTAATTTTTGGCTATTTTTATTGTGATTGCTAGAAACTGGTCCAATTTTAACTATTTTTTTTTCAGAATATTTGACTCGATAACTTTTTTGAAGAAATTGTCTAACTTTTTCAGCCTTAGCAGGAAGGAAAATTCAGTTACCTCAAACTCTAGCATTGAGACTGAGCGAGGGACTGAGAGAGGGACATGGGGTCAGAGCTTTGAAAAGGATATTGATTCCCATTGGCTGCGATACAAACGAACGGCTAGCCAGCTGAAACGTACCATTCGCGCGGCCTCACGGAAATTCTGGCAGGCCACCTGCCTCAAGGCTGCCAAGGGTGGGGATGTCTTCCGTCTTCTTTCGGCCTTACAATGTAAAGTCGTTGATCCTCCCTCCGCCCATTTTCTTTTCCACTCCCCCCGGGGTCTTCTCTACTCGGCCCTTGATCAGGCTAACCATTTCGCTCAGAACTTCGCCTCCTCTGGTAACCAGTCATTCCTCCCTCTGGACTTTGGGACCTGTGACCCTGCCCTCGGGCAAGCGCCTTTTCGGATATATGACCTCCGGCAGGCCATTGACCGGACTCCCAATGGGGCGGTTGGCTTTGATGGCATTCACGCGCGGATCCTCAAGGGGTTAAACCCTACTCGCCTCAGCAATCTGCTGCACCTTTTCAATGACCTATGGAAATCAGGGGTAGTCCCTAATAGCTGGAAAGTTGCCCTCCTTGTTCCCATTCGTAAGCCTGGCCGTCCGGCTGGGGAGGTGTCGTCCTACCGCCCTATAGCCTTAACTTCCGTTGTTTCCAAAACCTTCGAACGTATGCTCTACGACCGCCTTCTGGACTGGATACTCTCGTCTAACCTCTTCCATAGCAATCACTTCGGGTTTCTCCCCTTTCGTGACTGCACCGTGGCTCTCGCCAAACTAATGCACTCAATCTCCTTGAAAAGAGAGCTCCGTAAATACACTGTACTGGTTGCCCTAGACATCAAATCTGCCTACGACTCTGTCTGGCCCGATGGACTGACGTACAAACTGCTCCTGGCCGGCGTTGGCGGACGGATGGGTCATTGGATCCACCAATTCTTAACGGACCGTGTTATCCGTGTGAAGTGGAGAGGGGTGGTGTCCCGGCCTGCTCCCTGTCGGTGGGGTATTCCCCAAGGTGGCATCCTTTCTCCGCTCCTATTTATGTTTTACCTACGTGATATTTTTGAAATCCTCGACACGGGTGCTGAGCTGTTCATTTACGCCGACGACATCTTTCTAATAGGCTGGGGCGACTCACTCAGTCAAGTTCAAGGGAGGCTGTCCCGTACGCTACTGAAGCTGGAAACGTGGACTCGCTACTGGAAACTCAACATTGATCCCCAAAAATGCGCTGCTCTAAATCTATCACGCCGTCGGGGGAATCCCGAGTTTAACCTAATGGTGGCCGGCAATCCAATCAATTGGGTCTCGTCATTACGGGTCCTGGGTCTTAACGTTACTAGTAACCTTAAATGGAAGAGCCACTTTACGATCCTAAGAACCTCGGCACAGAAGAAAATTCACTTCATCCGGTACATGGCACACCATCATCGGGGACTTGATGCTAAAACGCTCCTTACGATCTGCGATGCGGTGATTCGGGGCGCCCTAGACTTTGGGAGTGTGATCTTCCGCACCGCCTGCAACTCAGATAAAAAGGCGTTGGAAACTATCTATAACGCTGCCATTCGTGTCGGTACAGGGCTCCCTATTTGGACCCCAATCCCCGTGCTGCTTCGCGAAGCTGGGTCTCGCCCGATCTCTGGATGGCACAAGTACCTCTCTTATAAATTCATAATCAAGCATGTTGCACTTCGGTCTTTTTCTCCGCTCAGCGAGTACCTCTCCCCTGCCCCCGAGACGGGGCCCCTTTCGATCCTCTGGAATGAGGTCACGAATTCCTGTGGTAGTGACCTAACCATGGTGATCCCCTGGTCTCCCCCGCTGCGTCCTAGGCTGGAGTCCCGGTTATTCATTCACACACAAAAGTTCGCCTTCCAAGACCGTACTCTGCCCCCGGCTGCTATCCTGAATCTCTTTCGGTCCTTTGCTGCCGAGAGGTCCAACCATACCTGCCTGGCGACTGACGCCTCGAAAGGTCCCAATTGGACGCGTATTGGTATTTGGCACGTCAACCTCGGCCTGGGTTGGTCCCGGAGCCTCCCCCACGTTAATTCCATCTTTTCTGCCGAGGCGTTCGCGATTGTGTTCGGCCTCACGTTGCTTGAGGGTGCTTCGCAGGATATCCTTATCCTCACCGACAGCTTATCTGTCCTGACTTCCCTCCAACATGTGTCTCGGAAATCTCCTACAGTTGTCATCGCTCTCTCTCGGTCATTAAAGATCTTAGCCCTTCGTCACCGCTCTGTCTCGCTCATTTGGGTGCCCAGCCACGTGGGGATCGTTCCCAACGAACGTGCGGACTGCTTGGCACGGTCCCCGGAGGGATCCTGTCCTACGATTCCCTGGACCACCGCTGAAGACCTTTATTCTGGAATTAAGCGCCAGTGGGTCACGGAGAATGAGGAAGCCTGGAACAACTCCAAATACTCCCCCAGCTCGGGTTACTTAGGTCCGAGGAGCTGGCTCCGTCGGACAAATCTTCTGGACCGCAGAAGCCAAGTCCTCCTTAGTCGCCTTAGGACGTTCAGCCTTCCCACGCTCGCCATACTCCATAAGGTAGGGATCGCGAACTCCCCCCTCTGCCCTGTGTGCCAGGTCCCTGAAACTTCTGAACACATACTATTAACCTGCTACCGGTACCAGACTCAGAGGTCACGGCTCCTTCGCGCCTTGAATCTCAGGGGTCACCCCCCGCCCTCGTTTAATTTGCTTTGCGACTTTCAGAATCTTCCTCATGCTCGGGCTGTGGCCAACTTTTTAATAGCCACTCAACGTTTTTGAGCTCCGGTGGCAACAATGGTTGCCCTTGTCCATGGTCTTTCGCCGGGCGTGCTTGCCCTTTTATACCTACTTTCCGTCTGCTGCTTTCCTCCTATTGGTGGAAACCCAGGCTCTGTGAATCTGCATGTCAGGAGATTTGCATAAAGGTGTGAAATAGGCAGCAGCAAGTAAGCTGCTTCCCTTAAAGAAAAAAGGATAAATATATTTTTCTTTCTTCAGGGTGTCTGTGCAATTTAGTAAATTTATCACGAGGAAACGAAGTTCTTGCTTCTCGGCTCTCCTGGTCTTCGGCTAAAAAAGCTTGTCTGGAGCGCAAGGCCGGTCCGAGTGTCCGTAGCCATAAGCTCCTCAGTGTCCCCCTCCTTGGGGGTCCATTAACAACAACAACAAGGATATTGATAGCTTAGGTGATTGGCGATCTCAGAACTTGAATACGCCATCTAGCGGTCTAACTGCTAACTCCTTTATTACGGGGGTTCAAGTAAGTTTTCATTCTTTCCCATTGCAAACGTGTAGTGAGGATTGAAGTTTTATGATGTATTTTTTTGGAGATTTTATTTTGTGAAATTTATCACGATGGTGAATAAGGTGAATTGTTGTGTTCCTCAATGCAATTCAAAAGGAAATGGTGTACCTCCACCCAGTTTTCATAAATTTCCAGCTGTTAGAAAATGTGATGACAAAGCATCTGAAGCAACCACGAGGAAACGTAGAAAACAGTGGATAAATGTGCTGAGAATTGGTAAACCTGTATCCAATCGGATGGTTGTTTGTGGAAAGCATTTTAAAGAAAGTGATTTCATTCCGAGAAGTATGTAAAAGATTTATTTTGTCATTCTTTTACAAGTTAAAAAGTTTCGTAGCTAATGTAACGTACATAATGTTCTAAACGCAATTAATGTTTCGTGTGAACAAACCTCCTTGTTAAAAACTAGTTGACTCAACTGAGTTAAAATTAAAAGAAATATGTATGCTTCCTATTATCTTGTTATTCATTACGTATTTAATATCCGATTGTGTTAAAAAGGTAAAAACTCTGATGTTAGATTATCGAAAATACCAGTTTCATGATTGTTGTATTTAGCACTTTCTAACAGCATTTAAAAGATGTTAAATCAGTTAAGTTCCGATCTTTTGAAAAACAGCTTCTAGAACGTACGTGAAATATAATTGTTGTATTTAGTACTTTCTAACAGCTATCTAATTCATTTAAAAGATGTTAAATCAGTTAAGTTCCGATCTTTTGAAAAACAGCTTCTAGAACGTGCGTGAAATATAATTTTATCACACTGTGTTTGCATAAGTTTTATGTACTGTTGATTTGATAAACAGCACCTTGGTAATGTCCCTTACTAACAGGAGGTTTCACTGTATATGTTAATGTTTGTAAATGCATTTACAAAAGAATTTCCTATTTCCTATTACAAAAGAATTTCCTATCACACTGTGTTTGCATAAGTTTTATGTACTGTTGATTTGATAAACAACACCTTGGTAATGTCCCTTAGGAGTTTTCACTGTATATGTTAATGTTTTTAAATGCATTTACAAAAGAATTTCCTATTGTTCAAGCTGTTTTAACTTTAAGATGTTTATTTTACGTTTTATACGTTTTTAATAATCCTGTACATCAGTATTTTAATATATAGTGGTGTTAAAAACGTGAAATCACACCACACCATGTTCTTATATGTTGTTGAATACATATTTAAGATTGTTTACGTTCAGCGGTTGCATGCGAGTGCTTGTTCAAAATTTCCATTCAATTAAATATTTTGTTTTCACAACATAAATATATTAAGTCTATATGATCAGCTGCAATTCTATAGGATTTTATTCTAACTATAGAATTTTATGTTTTCTTATAGATTGCCATGTTTCATGTGTGTATATTTTTGAACCTTCTGTTCTGCTGATCCTTATCTAGAGAGTATTGTGTTAAAATATTACCCAGTTAAAGATTTTTTTTATTAAACCTAGAACGATTGTTTCAGCATCAAATATACAGTTTCATATTTTCAAAGTGTTAACATTTATATAGTTATATTTTAACATTTATGTATTTACTTTTATTCTTAGTGCATAAATGTTGCTTAATGAAAGGAATTGAGAGCCTCCCCATTTTGTTAAGCAGTGAGAGTAGCTTTGTTTTAACAGGTTATTTTCCAGATTGCCATTTTTTAATTTCCTGACCTAATAAATGGGTATTTTTATGTGAAATTTGCAAATTTTACAAATAAATGTGCATGGTAAATCCGTGCCTTCATTAATTGATTCTGACGCTAGTTTACTTAATATATTTTAGAGTATCAGCATTCTTATAATGATTTTCGCTTGTAATTTATTAACTTTTTTTTTTCAGTTTCATCTTTAAAACATAAATGCACACACTTATAAAGATTGTATGTATATTTATCTATTTCACAAATGCAGTATTAGATTATTTTAATCATTCATTAGAGCAATAAATAAACATAATCCCTGGAATGCTATAGCAATTAGAAGATCTTCATTTTCTAATTATGTATTAAATGGTTTATATATTTTATTTATAAACTGCACAGATTTCCAAAGGTTTTATTGAGAGAGATGTTATATAGTTCTAACTTAATGTACTTGGTTATGCATCAAATTTTATTTGTTATTAATTTTGTTTGTTCGATTTTTTAAATGCCTAATGAGTGCTCATACAATTCTGCTGTGCATTTGAAAGCAGCAGTATCTGTATTTGTACTTTTTTGGCTAGTAAAATAGGGTCAGATGCTGAAAGTTTACTGAAATATAGATGTTGTGGCTACACTGAACATCTGCACAAGTGAACAAGCTACAAGAGAGGATATTCCTTCCTATAGGAAAGTGCCGGACTAAGATATAAACCATGATCACTGCATGCTAAAGTATGTGCATGATAATTCATTAACTCAAGTTTGTAAATATATTGTATGTTCATTCTATTTTTTAAATAGCTAATGAGTGCTCATACAATTCTGCTGTGCATTTGAAAGCAGCAGTATCTGTATTTGTACTTAAGTTTTTTTTTTTTTTTTTTAGTTCATAAAATGTTCGCTAAACGGCACTTTACAGCATGAAATCAACTCTAAATATTAGCCTACTAGTTATAAATGTGCTGAAAAACTACTGAACAAATGTTGAAATTGTGTGTTTGTTTTGAATGATTCATTTCTAGTGTTAAGTTTGCTGTTTTTTTTTTTTTCAGTTAAAAAATATATCCCTCTGTTTTATGTATTGCTTTATTATAAGAATGTTCAAATATAATTTTCTATCCTGTCCCATACATATTATAGATAGATAGAACTTTAGTAGTAGTATATAGCCGAATATCTGATACTTATGATTCAGATATCCGACGGTATTTCAGATATTGAAAAATCAGCTGGATATACCAGATATCCATTACATCCTTATTAAACTTACAAATGAAAAATCTGTGTGTAACTATATCCTCCGCATTTCCTTTTAACAGAGATGCTGTTTATTATTAGTAATTTGAGTCAACACAAATCCAACCATATACATCTGCTTTTTCTCATGTATAAAGTGTTAATATTGATATATTTTTTATATAATGCATGAATATTATTTTTAGTTTATAAATGTTTCGCTCCTCTCCTCAATTAAATGAATTAAGAAAACTTTTAGTTGAACACTAAAGTAATTATGTCTTGATCGGTTCTTCCAAACTGTACTTTTTTAATTTTAATGTTTCCTTTATAACCTTATCATTTTGGTTATGAAAGAGCTAACAACTAACATTTTCATATACCAGATTTAAGCAGTGTTGGGTATTTTCACAATATAGCTGAATCACTATAGTGATTTGATACCGATATATTAATCTGAAATCAGTTTTTTGGCCATACTACAGGCACTGCATGCAAAGTACAGTTACATGAAATGTAAAGTGAAAAAGCAAAATATTAAAATTATTTTTTTTTAATGAGCTTTAGATTTACTAGTTATTTACGAGTGATATTTTTTACACTTTTAGGGTGGATAGAGGTTTAATTTTTCATTTGTGTCATGTTTTAATTTTTTTTTAAATTCCAAATCTTTATTTAAACAAAAATGCATAATTGTACAGAGATTGTGACAACTTGTTCAGGAATTGTTGCACACATTACAAGTTTTATAAAGTTAGCGTTTAAATGAGTTAGATATTTCTAGTGAGCATATATTATATGTATGTGTCTATATATATATAAAGTATGTAGAATAAAATATTAATTAATGCTTCATTTTTTTATGCTGAGCTTAAAAAGGGATCTTTCAAAAAGAAAACAGTGAAAAAATGTCGCACATACTTTTTTTTTTCACTTTTTTTAGGTACATATTACAAATTATATATATATTAGAAGTTATACATGCACTACTTTCTGTTATTTTCATCAGTATAATCTCTTGGATATTCCTAATAATTTTTGTATGTATTCCCTGGATTCAAATATCCCATATTCGATTCCGCTAGTTCAGTTGAAATGACTTTTAACCTAAACATATTTTGTATGTATCATGTTTTGAAAAAAAAACTTGTTGCTATTATTATTTTTAAAATTTTATGTTTAAAAATATATTAAATTTTGCAATCAAAAGACCAGCATTGTATATGTTAATATTTATTTGAAATTTATAGGAAAGGATCAGATGAAAAGGCCACACCTGAAGAAGACAGCAGTGCCATCGTTAAATCTTTCACAGCTCTATGTAATTGAAAACGAGTCAAATAAGAAACAGATCGATCTAACAGATGAAAGTTAAGACATGAGTAAGCATAATATTATCCTACAGTATAATTAGCTCATAATTCGACTGCAAGTTAATTAGTAGAATTTGATTATTTCTGATAATATTTATCTATTTCACAAATGTAGTACAGTGAAACCCCGATCTCTCGTTCCCGCATTCATCGTTTTCCCGTATTGATCGTTTTATTTCTATGGTCCCTGCACAAACTGTATTCAAATAACGTTAACAAAACCCGCATGTATTGCTGTCAAAAATTCGCTTTCACGCGTTCATCGTTGTAAAATGTTTCTTCTGGCAGAAATGAAATTGATGATGAAGTGGATCAATATGGCTTACAAATCTAATAACTTCTTGGTATAATATCTTGGGCTGATGATGGTATAGGTGAAGAGTTCTTACATCTAGTAGGGATGAGTATAGTGTGAAATGTAGTGATTATATTTCCATTCATTTAGAAGTAGCAACGTGCGGTATCGTAAGATTGAAAGAAATGTGCAAGAAATGAAAATAATCGAGAAGAGGCTGAGAATAATATTCATGCCCATGAGATCGAGCCAACACTAGTGCCTAGTTTATCCTACGCAATAACAGTATTTGAAATTGTATGTCTTTTATATACAAAGATGAATACACATTTAAAAAAAAAAAAAAAAAAATGTAAATCTTGAAAATTTTGTGTAATTAAAAGATTAAGGGAAAACCCAGTATAAAATTACTGCTTTTTTAAAAATAAGTATGACTTAATTTCTACAGAACTTCAATTTGTTTCTTTTACAGTTTGGGTAACAAATTTAGTATTTTTGATATACTGTACCCATTGTGTGTATTCATAAATACTGTTTTCTTCATATTTTGACTTTAACCCGCATGCATCGTTTTTTACTACGCACCCCTTGAAAAACGATAGATCGAGGTTCTACTGTATTAGATTATTTTAATCATTCATTAAAGCAATAAATAAACATAATCCCTCAAATGCTATAGCAATTAGAAGATCTTCATTTTCTAATTATGTATTAAATGGTTTATATGTTTTATTTATAAGCTGCACAGATTTCCAAAGGTTTTATCGAAAGATATGTTATATAGTTCTAACTTAATGTACGTGGTTATGCATCAAATTTTATTTGTTATTAATTTTGTTTGTTCGATTTTTTAAATGCCTAATGAGTGCTCATACAATTCTGCTGTGCATTTGAAAGCAGCAGTATCTGTATTTGTACTTTTTTGGCTAGTAAAATAGGGTCAGATGCTGAAAGTTTACTGAAATATAGATGTTGTGGCTACACTGAACATCTGCACAAGTGAACAAGCTACAAGAGAGGATATTCCTTCCTATAGGAAAGTGCCGGACTAAGATATAAACCATGATCACTGCATGCTAAAGTATGTGCATGATAATTCATTAACTCAAGTTTGTAAATATATTGTATGTTCATTCTATTTTTTAAATAGCTAATGAGTGCTCATACAATTCTGCTGTGCATTTGAAAGCAGCAGTATCTGTATTTGTACTTAAGTTTTTTTTTTTTTTTTTTAGTTCATAAAATGTTCGCTAAACGGCACTTTACAGCATGAAATCAACTCTAAATATTAGCCTACTAGTTATAAATGTGCTGAAAAACTACTGAACAAATGTTGAAATTGTGTGTTTGTTTTGAATGATTCATTTCTAGTGTTAAGTTTGCTGTTTTTTTTTTTTTCAGTTAAAAAATATATCCCTCTGTTTTATGTATTGCTTTATTATAAGAATGTTCAAATATAATTTTCTATCCTGTCCCATACATATTATAGATAGATAGAACTTTAGTAGTAGTATATAGCCGAATATCTGATACTTATGATTCAGATATCCGACGGTATTTCAGATATTGAAAAATCAGCTGGATATACCAGATATCCATTACATCCTTATTAAACTTACAAATGAAAAATCTGTGTGTAACTATATCCTCCGCATTTCCTTTTAACAGAGATGCTGTTTATTATTAGTAATTTGAGTCAACACAAATCCAACCATATACATCTGCTTTTTCTCATGTATAAAGTGTTAATATTGATATATTTTTTATATAATGCATGAATATTATTTTTAGTTTATAAATGTTTCGCTCCTCTCCTCAATTAAATGAATTAAGAAAACTTTTAGTTGAACACTAAAGTAATTATGTCTTGATCGGTTCTTCCAAACTGTACTTTTTTAATTTTAATGTTTCCTTTATAACCTTATCATTTTGGTTATGAAAGAGCTAACAACTAACATTTTCATATACCAGATTTAAGCAGTGTTGGGTATTTTCACAATATAGCTGAATCACTATAGTGATTTGATACCGATATATTAATCTGAAATCAGTTTTTTGGCCATACTACAGGCACTGCATGCAAAGTACAGTTACATGAAATGTAAAGTGAAAAAGCAAAATATTAAAATTATTTTTTTTTAATGAGCTTTAGATTTACTAGTTATTTACGAGTGATATTTTTTACACTTTTAGGGTGGATAGAGGTTTAATTTTTCATTTGTGTCATGTTTTAATTTTTTTTTAAATTCCAAATCTTTATTTAAACAAAAATGCATAATTGTACAGAGATTGTGACAACTTGTTCAGGAATTGTTGCACACATTACAAGTTTTATAAAGTTAGCGTTTAAATGAGTTAGATATTTCTAGTGAGCATATATTATATGTATGTGTCTATATATATATAAAGTATGTAGAATAAAATATTAATTAATGCTTCATTTTTTTATGCTGAGCTTAAAAAGGGATCTTTCAAAAAGAAAACAGTGAAAAAATGTCGCACATACTTTTTTTTTCACTTTTTTTAGGTACATATTACAAATTATATATATATTAGAAGTTATACATGCACTACTTTCTGTTATTTTCATCAGTATAATCTCTTGGATATTCCTAATAATTTTTGTATGTATTCCCTGGATTCAAATACCCCATATTCGATTCCGCTAGTTCAGTTGAAATGACTTTTAACCTAAACATATTTTGTATGTATCATGTTTTGAAAAAAAAAACTTGTTGCTATTATTATTTTTAAAATTTTATGTTTAAAAATATATTAAATTTTGCAATCAAAAGACCAGCATTGTATATGTTAATATTTATTTGAAATTTATAGGAAAGGATCAGATGAAAAGGCCACACCTGAAGAAGACAGCAGTGCCATCGTTAAATCTTTCACAGCTCTATGTAATTGAAAACGAGTCAAATAAGAAACAGATCGATCTAACAGATGAAAGTTAAGACATGAGTAAGCATAATATTATCCTACAGTATAATTAGCTCATAATTCGACTGCAAGTTAATTAGTAGAATTTGATTATTTCTGATAATATTTATCTATTTCACAAATGTAGTACAGTGAAACCCCGATCTCTCGTTCCCGCATTCATCGTTTTCCCGTATTGATCGTTTTATTTCTATGGTCCCTGCACAAACTGTATTCAAATAACGTTAACAAAACCCGCATGTATTGCTGTCAAAAATTCGCTTTCACGCGTTCATCGTTGTAAAATGTTTCTTCTGGCAGAAATGAAATTGATGATGAAGTGGATCAATATGGCTTACAAATCTAATAACTTCTTGGTATAATATCTTGGGCTGATGATGGTATAGGTGAAGAGTTCTTACATCTAGTAGGGATGAGTATAGTGTGAAATGTAGTGATTATATTTCCATTCATTTAGAAGTAGCAACGTGCGGTATCGTAAGATTGAAAGAAATGTGACCAAGAAATGAAAATAATCGAGAAGAGGCTGAGAATAATATTCATGCCCATGAGATCGAGCCAACACTAGTGCCTAGTTTATCCTACGCAATAACAGTATTTGAAATTGTATGTCTTTTATATACAAAGATGGAAAAAAAAAATGTAAATCTTGAAAATTTTGTTTAATTAAAAGATTAAGGGAAAACCCAGTATAAAATTACTGCTTTTTTAAAAATAAGTATGACTTAATTTCTACAGAACTTCAATTTGTTTCTTTTACAGTTTGGGTAACAAATTTAGTATTTTTGATATACTGTACACATTGTGTGTATTCATAAATACTGTTTTCTTCATATTTTGACTTTAACCCGCATGCATCGTTTTTTACTACGCACCCCTTGAAAAACGATAGATCGAGGTTCTACTGTATTAGATTATTTTAATCATTCATTAAAGCAATAAATAAACATAATCCCTCGAATGCTATAGCAATTAGAAGATCTTCATTTTCTAATTATGTATTAAATGGTTTATATGTTTTATTTATAAGCTGCACAGATTTCCAAAGGTTTTATCGAAAGATATGTTATATAGTTCTAACTTAATGTACGTGGTTATGCATCAAATTTTATTTGTTATTAATTTTGTTTGTTCGATTTTTTAAATGCCTAATGAGTGCTCATACAATTCTGCTGTGCATTTGAAAGCAGCAGTATCTGTATTTGTACTTTTTTGGCTAGTAAAATAGGGTCAGATGCTGAAAGTTTACTGAAATATAGATGTTGTGGCTACACTGAACATCTGCACAAGTGAACAAGCTACAAGAGAGGATATTCCTTCCTATAGGAAAGTGCCGGACTAAGATATAAACCATGATCACTGCATGCTAAAGTATGTGCATGATAATTCATTAACTCAAGTTTGTAAATATATTGTATGTTCATTCTATTTTTTAAATAGCTAATGAGTGCTCATACAATTCTGCTGTGCATTTGAAAGCAGCAGTATCTGTATTTGTACTTTGTAAGTTTTTTTTTTTTTTTTTAGTTCATAAAATGTTCGCTAAACGGCACTTTACAGCATGAAATCAACTCTAAATATTAGCCTACTAGTTATAAATGTGCTGAAAAACTACTGAACAAATGTTGAAATTGTGTGTTTGTTTTGAATGATTCATTTCTAGTGTTAAGTTTGCTGTGTTTTTTTTTTTCAGTTAAAAAATATATCCCTCTGTTTTATGTATTGCTTTATTATAAGAATGTTCAAATATAATTTTCTATCCTGTCCCATACATATTATAGATAGATAGAACTTTAGTAGTAGTATATAGCCGGATATCTGATACTTATGATTCAGATATCCGACGGTATTTCAGATATTGAAAAATCAGCTGGATATACCAGATATCCATTACATCCTTATTAAACTTACAAATGAAAAATCTGTGTGTAACTATATCCTCCGCATTTCCTTTTAACAGAGATGCTGTTTATTATTAGTAATTTGAGTCAACACAAATCCAACCATATACATCTGCTTTTTCTCATGTATAAAGTGTTAATATTGATATATTTTTTATATAATGCATGAATATTATTTTTAGTTTATAAATGTTTCGCTCCTCTCCTCAATTAAATGAATTAAGAAAACTTTTAGTTGAACACTAAAGTAATTATGTCTTGATCGGTTCTTCCAAACTGTACTTTTTTAATTTTAATGTTTCCTTTATAACCTTATCATTTTGGTTATGAAAGAGCTAACAACTAACATTTTCATATACCAGATTTAAGCAGTGTTGGGTATTTTCACAATATAGCTGAATCACTATAGTGATTTGATACCGATATATTAATCTGAAATCAGTTTTTTGGCCATACTACAGGCACTGCATGCAAAGTACAGTTACATGAAATCTAAAGTGAAAAAGCAAAATATTAAAATTATTTTTTTTTAATGAGCTTTAGATTTACTAGTTATTTACGAGTGATATTTTTTACACTTTTAGGGTAGATAGAGGTTTAATTTTTCATTTGTGTCATGTTTTGAATTTTTTTTTAAATTCCAAATCTTTATTTAAACAAAAATGCATAATTGTACAGAGATTGTGACAACTTGTTCAGGAATTGTTGCACACATTACAAGTTTTATAAAGTTAGCGTTTAAATGAGTTAGATATTTCTAGTGAGCATATATTATATGTATGTGTCTATATATATATAAAGTATGTAGAATAAAATATTAATTAATGCTTCATTTTTTTTATGCTGAGCTTAAAAAGGGATCTTTCAAAAAGAAAACAGTGAAAAAATGTCGCACATACTTTTTTTTTTCACTTTTTTTAGGTACATATTACAAATTATATATATATTAGAAGTTATACATGCACTACTTTCTGTTATTTTCATCAGTACAATCTCTTGGATATTCCTAATAATTTTTGTATGTATTCCCTGGATTCAAATACCCCATATTCGATTCCGCTAGTTCAGTTGAAATGACTTTTAACCTAAACATATTTTGTATGTATCATGTTTTGAAAAAAAAACAAAAACTTGTTGCTATTATTATTTTTAAGTTATTTATTTTAAAATGTTATGTTTAAAAATATATTAAATTTTGCAATCAAAAGACCAGCATTGTATATGTTAATATTTATTTGAAATTTATAGGAAAGGATCAGATGAAAAGGCCACACCTGAAGAAGACAGCAGTGCCATCGTTAAATCTTTCACAGCTCTATGTAATTGAAAACGAGTCAAATAAGAAACAGATCGATCTAACAGATGAAAGTTAAGACATGAGTAAGCATAATATTATCCTACAGTATAATTAGCTCATAATTCGACTGCAAGTTAATTAGTAGAATTTGATTATTTCTGATAATATTTATCTATTTCACAAATGTAGTACAGTGAAACCCCGATCTCTCGTTCCCGCATTCATCGTTTTCCCGTATTGATCGTTTTATTTCTATGGTCCCTGCACAAACTGTATTCAAATAACGTTAACAAAACCCGCATGTATTGCTGTCAAAAATTCGCTTTCACGCGTTCATCGTTGTAAAATGTTTCTTCTGGCAGAAATGAAATTGATGATGAAGTGGATCAATATGGCTTACAAATCTAATAACTTCCTGGTATAATATCTTGGGCTGATGATGGTATAGGTGAAGAGTTCTTACATCTAGTAGGGATGAGTATGGTGTGAAATGTAGTGATTATATTTCCATTCATTTAGAAGTAGCAACGTGCGGTATCCTAAGATTGAAAGAAATGTGACTCAAGAAATGAAAATAATCGAGAAGAGGCTGAGAATAATATTCATGCCCATGAGATCGAGCCAACACTAGTGCCTAGTTTATCCTACGCAATAACAGTATTTGAAATTGTATGTCTTTTATATACAAAGTATTTTTATTTATGCATTAATGATATAATTTAATATCACGGACGCAAAAATTTCTGGCATCTGAAAATTGGTTGCTAGGACAATTTTAAATGTTAATATTTTAACTTAAAAGAATTGAGTTCTTTTCGAATTTATTAGTTGATAACTATTTCTAAACAGCGGATTCGGTGAATTTATCTATTCTGTTTCTTAATTTGGTGAGGTGTTTTAAATTTGCCTTGCAAATTTTTAAAAATCATTGCAGAATTAGTTCTTTTGTTAATTATTTTAACATTCTGATTCCATTTCCTAAAATTGTTGCGATTCAACATACTTCACTGGTTAAAATAAAGTAAAAATTCACGAATCCGCTTTTAATAAAGGAAATACATATAAATTTAAAGAATCTGCTCATAAATTCTTGTCAAATGAAGTCATTTGGAGCATGTAAGTACATCAATAAATTTATTTTACTTGCCAACTAATTAATTTTTAATAATTGTCGTCAAACTCCGTATTTGGTGCGTTTAATGCTGAATTGTTCACATTAAGTTCATCCAGTTTCTCTGGGAAGCGTTAAACTTGTGCACATGCGCGACCACGGACTATTGACAGGAAGGTTCGCCAAAACGCGGCGATTTTTTACGTTGGCGAGAGTGGGGGTCCTAAAGTAGGAATCAACCAACTTTATTTATTTAGTCATATATTTTTCATGAGACATGGGGCTTTTTTCGGGAATTCTTTGTTCGTTTTGGTGACATCATAAAAATCACAACATGGAAGTTCAGAATTAATTTTGACCTTTAGACGATTTTTAACATTACATATTGAAAGTTTACCCCTTTCTACCGACCAAATGTTCCTGATAATAGAAAATTCTGTCTCAACTGGAACAAATATCCCAAGTATAGACATCGCATACTGAACTAATTTAGAAATGTTGCTGCATGGAGTATCAAGACTTCTAAAATACCTTAAAAATAGCTTTTCACTTCTCTTCATTAAAAATCTTTACAATAACTTAGAAGATCATTTAAAAACAAAATTTTGAATTTTTATCCGTTTTGTAGTCATTTTTGAGCCCCCTTCAAATTATGACGGGAAGGTTAAGCTTCTCGAGCCTTTTCGCTAATCAGGCTCTATGTCGACCACGAGAAAGAACATCTCTTTTATCGTCATCATTCCACCGACCAAACAGTGTTTGTAATACATTACAGACTATATCATTTACAGGAAACATAATGAATGTGAATAAACAGAAAAGAAACTAACTATTATTATCATTAAAATTAGCACAAGAAGAAACTCTAAAATTTTCAAAAGACAGCAGTAAAAATCTCATGTGCCAAAATCTCAAACAAATCACGTGGTTTCATTTTCCTACACAAATCGCCAGAGAGCACTTTAATCCGGCCTGCCCAGCGTCTCGTATGCACTACGCTGGGTTTTCTCTCACTTGAAGAGAGCATTTCGACATGACGTCAGGGCAACTTTTTGTAGGACAGCTCGGATATTTAGAGGTAGAAAGACGAGTATTCCGCCAATCACCGTCCTCAAACGAACGTTAGTGTGTCCTACAGGAAAGTGTTGCCAAGCTGGTTGCTATGATCTGACGTCATGCAATGACGTAGGTCGAAAAGCTCTAGAGACAGACCGTTTTCTGAGGGATCTCTTCACCTGATAGAAAGTGAAGCTGAAAACTGAATGAAGCGTTTGGGGTTACCATGGCAACCCCCCCCCCTCCCCAATAAGTGCAGTAGAAGAGATAATTTTTCCTTAGCACTTCACAACTCACCCCGTCAGAACCCGCGTACCACGTGACTCTAACAATGGACCAATCGTGACACAAGTCTTTGAAGCTTTCTTTGACCGCGCGGTTTCTATTCAAGGGGAGGAGAGGGAAGAGAGTTTGGCTTCACTGATAGTAAGAGCATGATTTAGCACATAGTCTTATGGCAATTGGGCTTTCATCAGAAATTTAAGTGTATTCTTACAGACTAAATTTGAGAAAGGATTATGGCTTGCTTACGTTACACAATTTTTTGTTACTTACAATACTTGGTGAAGAGGCACTTCACCTACTTCACCTGAAAAGCCGCCACTGACTTAATGTACTTGGTTATGCATCAAATTTTATTTGTTATTAATTTTGTTCTACTTTTTAAATGCCTAATGAGTGCTCATACAATTCTGCTGTGCATTTGAAAGCAGCAGTATCTGTATTTGTACTTTTTTGGCTAGTAAAATAGGGTCAGATGCTGAAAGTTTACTGAAATATAGATGTTGTGGCTACACCGAACATCTGCACAAGTGAACAAGCTACAAGAGAGGATATTCCTTCCTATAGGAAAGTGCCGGACTAAGATATAAACCATGATCACTGCATGCTACAGTATGTGCATGATAACTCATTATATCAAGTTTGTAAATATATTGTATGTTCATTCTATTTTTTAAATACCTAATGAGTGCTCTTACAATTCTGCTGTGCATTTGAAAGCAGCAGTATCTGTATTTTTACTTTTTACTAAGTGTATTTGTACTTTAAAACTAACGAATTCATATCCTTAATTTTAATTAACTGTCCAATTTCTTGCATTAATTACTTATTTTAACTAATACAAGAAATCTGTGTGATTAGTTACAGTTAACTCTTTGAGTAATGAATATGCACTTCTGTAATTTTTTAAAAAGTGTTAAAGAATAGTGTAAAATCAGTAATTGTTCTGCAGATTTTTAGGAAAAATTTGATTGTATTTGTTTTCATAAATTAATCAGCTCCTTAGTCTTTCATTGTGTATCTGATTCTTGTTTTTGTAATCTATTCCCCTCAGAAGTTTGTCCCACAGGGTTATCATTACAGAAAATAATGGGTGAGAATTTCTCACTAGAGATGTGGTTTGGGTAAATGCCCAGTAGGTAAGGTATTTACTTCTACCTCAAGTGAACACCCAAAATCAGGGGTAAATACCCTAATTTTGGGTGTTTACTTTCCATTTCTCAGTGGTAAGTTTTATATTCTGTGTTAAACTTTAGGGATGTAACAGATACTGATTTTGCCGGATATTGGATATCCGAAGCTCCTTTGGTTCCCCGATCGGATATCCGGCACTAAACATGTATTTAGTTATGAAGTGTGTTTTTTCATTTTTTTTATATAATGACATCAGAGCAATAAATTGCACGCATGTTTCACACATCATTAAAGTATTTTTTATTAATTGACTTATAATTTACAAGAACTAAATATCTTTACATATATGTATATAAAAAATGTAACTTAAAATGTAAAAAGTTAAAATATTCTTTTTATGTGTGCATTACTGCCAGAAGCGAATACATTTTAACCATGACATATTTATTAATGTATCTATAATTGCAGATTATCTTCACAAAGAAATGCATACTTTTTTTATTTATTTAAGAATAAGATACCTATTATAGATGAGTTAATTTTTTCCTAACATAGGTTTAATGCCTTTTTTCTGTTTTAATAATTTAATATTAATTTACATTAAGCAATTTTTAATTTTATTTTAAGTTGAATAACTTTTAGAGATTGATAAAATAAAAAGTAAATCTCTTTTAAATATTTATAATGAAATTACCATGCTTTCTTTTGTAGTTCTATACAGGTGTGAAACAGAATTTTTCAGATTACGCATCAAATTTCTTTAATAAAAAATATTTTTTAAAAACTACCAGTTAAAAAACAAAAATAGATCTGTTTAATTGTTTAGCTCCTAAAATATACGAGCATTCTTTCACAGTACAAAAATTCATATGGCACCATAAGGGGGGAAAAATGGGAAAGGGGGCAAATTCATTTAAAAAAATCATTTCAAACATCAGTTTCCAAATTTTAGGACAATTTTACTTTTTTTCTCTTGATTTCGACATTCTGACATACACACACACACAAAAAAAAAAAAAAAAAAAAAGATTAGTCAAAGTGCTTTATGAATGGAGTGACACAATCATACACAATAGTGTAGTACTGACTAAAAAACTATTTTAAACAAGTAAAATGCCATGTTACAACATGGCTGTCTGCACGAGCAGCCATGTTATAATTTTCATATATTTCACAAACACTTTTAAATGTACATATTTTATGTAGACTAACTTTAAAAATCAATTGAAACTTGCAGAAAATCATAAATGAATTTAAATACCTGCATTCAATTAAAAAATTATCAAAATAAAGGTTTATTTTTAATCATTAGGTATTGGAGACTTCAATAAAGGCATGCTCAGTAAAAGATTGTCATAAAAGAAGGATGAAGACTGAAAATTTCTACCTGCCTATGTAAATAAATTTTGAAGACAGAATAATCGGAGTTTTTTGTTATCATTGGATTTCCGGAGCAAATTAAAAATATCGGAGAAACTCCATGGGTAGAGAGTATAAAATTACATTATTTCTGGGATTACTATGAGAGAAATCGCATATACTGAATGCACATATTTTTCAAGTGATACTCTCTGCACAATGCTTATAATTAAACTTCCCCTGTAAACAGCAGTCCACTGCTGAAAAGGATGAAAAGATCGCCTCCAAATTTGCACATGGACAGTACATGAGATGTGCTTAAGTTTGTATTTTTTCTTTTCAGTTCAGAAAATGTTCGCTAAGCGGCGCTTTGCAGCACAAAATCAACTCTAAATATTAGCCTAACTAGTAATAAATGTGCTCAAAAACTACTGAACAAATGTTGAAATTGTGTGTTTGTTTTGAATGATCCATTTCCAGAGTTAAGTTTGCTGTTTTTTTTTTTCAGTTAAAAAATATATCCCTCTGTTTTATGTATTACTTTATTATAAGAATGTTCAAATATAATTTTCTATCCTCTCCCATACATATTATAGATAGAACTTTAGTAGTATATAGCCGGATATCTGATAGTTATGTTTCGGATATCCAACATTATTTCAGATATTGAAAAATCAGCCGGATATAACAGATATCCATTATATCCTTATTAAACTTACGACTGAAAAATGGAAGCTTGTGCGACTTTTATTGGAAAATTGGCCGAATTTTTAAAAATGCGAGAATTTTGTACAGAATAAAAAAAATTTGTACTGTGTACAAATTCTTGCAGTAATAATTTTTAATGCGAGAAAAGAAAAAAATGTGAGATTCTTGCACTTTAGTGAAAACATTGTCCCACAATCATAGAATCACCTGTATTTAAAGTCAAATAAGAAATAACAAATGATGTAAAGAAAAGGAAATTTTTTTTGTAATGTTTAATAGAATTAGCTGTAAAAGAGCCACATTTAAAACTTTCCTTTTCTTTACTATGAAGTCTTAGTTTTAATTTTAAACTGTTTTTACTTTCCAAACATGTACCATGTAAGGAAAGTATTGTGAGCATGAAAAATTCGACTAGGAGATTTTGGTGTACATGGAACACATCGATGTTTCCTTATAGGGCACATTGGACCATGCTATACCAAAATTTTTAGTTATAGTAATATTTGAGAATAAATATTATCCAATATTGTAATTGAATTATTATTATTTTTTTTTATAATGAAACATATTACTTTTTTGGATTTGTAGATCTAGTTAAATTAATTTTCCTCAGCAAAAGAAATCCTGAATTGTAAAAAAATAAAAAGCAGTCACTCTTAGAACAAAGTTATTTGGTAAACATTGAAAAAAAAGTTTAAATCTTTGGCATTTATCATTAATAATTTAAAACAAACAAAGCTGCAGACTATTGTCTTTTTTTCGTTTCAATCCTTTTATTTGCTTCATCTTCTAAAATTGCCTTAACAGGCGTACCAGTAATAATTCGAGAGCATCCCCCTTTTTGCTTAACTTTTACTCTTCAAAGTTTTTTTTTAATTGTTATGTACTTCAGGCTTGTGTATAGTAACTTAAAATGAATAACTGTATATAAGTGTTAACATAACTGTGAAACAAAAATAAAATAATATGTAATGGTTATAATTAAAAATTTTAAAAAAGCTATTTTTTATTACTTGGGGTAGGATGGACGATGGTCCAATGTACCCCAATTTGAGTGGACCAAGGTGCCCCATATTCTTGAATTTCAAAAGTATAGTAATATTTTTTTTCTTTATCATAAAAACTAAGCTAACAGTAAATAATTATTAAATCGATAAATTTACCCTATAACAGAGATTCAGTTTAGTGCTCCAATCTTAATTAAACAAATGTTAGAAAAAACAAAGTAGCAGACTTCTGAAAATTACTCAGAAGTGCTAAAATACAACTCATTGAAATAAAAAATGGCTCCTTACCACTTTAACATGTGGTTTCTTTATAGGATTTGTGCAACTATGAGAGACATTTGTTGATAATAAAATGAAATAAAATAAAATAATATTTCAAAAATAACTGAGCCTGGTCCACTGTGCCCCTAGGTCCAAACTCCCCCCTATGCTATTTTTACAAGATGTATATGTATGTGTGTATGAGAGTGAACACTATACCTCCTAAACGGTGCATTCGATTAAGCTCAAATTAGGCATATTTGTTATAGACCATCATCGCAAGATAGGTATTGATTTTGATGTGTATAGGACTTGTAGTTTTTTTTTTTTACAGGTCTATGGCCTATGGACCCCACTGTACAGAAGTAAAAGAAAACATTTAACACAAAATATGAAGTATTAAAGTGAGCTAATGATTAAAATATTTATACAGCTAAAAAGAAATTTCTCATAGAAGTCCAACAAGTTAATAACATACTAGGAAAAAAGTGTGTATGCATTTATAATTATTTTCATATTATACTTGCATTCTAACAAACTATACACACTTAAAATGCAGAATATATATTAAATAGTATACATAGATGTATATGTTTGTACATCTGTTCATTCATACCAAAACCAATTTCTTATTTCAACTACTGGGAACAATTAATATAATTGAATCAAACCAATATAACAGTTCTGTTTTAAATATACTCAACAAAATTAAAACAATATATATATTAATGTGAAATACTTACATTCTAGACGGTTATTCATTTCTGTAAGGGAAGAGTGCAATTTAGTGTCCAACAGATCTATCAAAAAAGACTGAATTACAAAAATTAATTCATGCCTTTTCCAATGGGTCTGTTAGCTTAAAGCTCTTCAAATTATACGGCAGAAATTCATGTAAGCACTGATTCATTCCTATAATTAAGAATTAAATATATAAATAGGGGAACAATACATTTATCTCATCACATATCCAACAATTTCTTCACTTAAACAAGTGCACATGAAACAAAATATACTATTTTTATCTCTGGAAAACCAGATGCAGCAGCTTGTATATTTGGCACAAAAGGCAAGTTATAATTCTTTTACGAATTGCTCATGATGAATAATCGTTCCCCATTAACGTAATTCACCATATATCCTTTGCGTCATAATCGATGAGATAATCATTTGAGTCACATGCTCTTTCTCCTTTAAATAATACGATTAAAACAAGCCATGTTAAAATATAAACATTTATAAAATAGTCTAAATGAAGTATATGATAAGCCAGTAAATTAATTTTTAAAGAGAAAAAAAATGATACGTATAAATATATAACTCACTTGTAACAGCGTAATTACACTTACACAGCAATGTGATGTTTACAAATGTCGGCTCCGGCCTTGCAGGTAGAGAAACTTTCTTTAATCGTCCAGCAACTTGATTTTTCAAATTTCACAATTATTGTGTACTTTACTGAATGAAATGAAGTAGTCTGGAGACAATAACAAACCACATAACAACACAATAGACAATAACAACCACATACTTCAATGATGCTGTCAGTGTCTACGCATGATATGAAATGGCTGGATCTTAAAAGCTTCTCGTCTTCAATAAATAAGCCAATCTTGTTATTACAGTCTGCACAATTGGAGATATTAGCTAAATCTAAATTCAAATTCATCACAATTATGCAAAAAATCGACGTCAAATAGAGAAATTAATCAGAAAAGCAACACTCTGTCAGGCGGTCAATGCTATTCGCGATCTCAACGACCTAGAGGTGGCGCTGTAAAACGTCAACAAATTTGCTGTATGACGGGTAAATTCTCACGTGCTTACATTTTCTCATAAGCAGCAGCATTGGCCGCTTGACCGAGCGTTGTTTTTTTTGATAATTTTCTTTAATTAACGTCGATTTTTTCCATAATTGTGATGGATTTAAGTTTAGATATAACTAGTATCTTCAATTATGCAGACTGTACTAACAAGATTGGCTTATTTATTGAAGACGAGAAGCTTTTAAGATCCAGCCACTTCATATCATGCGTAGACACTGACAGCATCATTGAAGTATGTGGTTGTTATTGTCTATTGTGTTGTTATGTGGTTTGTTATTGTCTCCAGACTACTTCATTTCATTCAGTAAAGTATACAATAATTGTGAAATTTGAAAAATCAAGTTTCTGGACGATTAAAGAAAGTTTCTCTACCTGCAAGGCCGGAGCCGACATTTGTAAACATCACATTGCTGTGTAAGTGTAATTACGCTGTTACAAGTGAGTTATATATTTATACGTATCTTTTTTTTCTCTTTAAAAATTAATTTACTGGCTTATCATATACTTCATTTAGACTATTTTATAAATGTTTATATTTTAACATGGCTTGTTTTAATCGTATTATTTAAAGGAGAAAGAGCATGTGACTCAAATGATTATCTCATCGATTATGACGCAAAGGATATATGGTGAATTACGTTAATGGGGAACGATTATTCATCATGAGCAATTCGTAAATGAATTATAACTTGCCTTTTGTGCCAAATATACAAGCTGCTGCATCTGGTTTTCCAGAGATAAAAATAGTATATTTTGTTTCATGTGCACTTGTTTAAGTGAAGAAATTGTTGGATATGTGATGAGATAAATGTATTGTTCCCCTATTTATATATTTAATTCTTAATTATAGGAATGAATCAGTGCTTACATGAATTTCTGCCGTATAATTGGAAGAGCTTTAAGCTAACAGACCCATTGGAAAAGGCATGAATTAATTTTTGTAATTCAGTCTTTTTTGATAGATCTGTTGGACACTAAATTGCACTCTTCCCTTACAGAAATGAATAACCGTCTAGAATGTAAGTATTTCACATTAATATATATATTGTTTTAATTTTGTTGAGTATATTTAAAACAGAACTGTTATATTGGTTTGATTCAATTATATTAATTGTTCCCAGTAGTTGAAATAAGAAATTGGTTTTGGTATGAATGAACAGATGTACAAACATATACATCTATTTATACTATTTAATATATATTCTGCATTTTAAGTGTGTATAGTTTGTTAGAATGCAAGTATAATATGAAAATAATTATAAATGCATACACACTTTTTTTCCTAGTATGTTATTAACTTGTTGGACTTCTATGAGAAATTTCTTTTTAGCTGTATAAATATTTTAATCATTAGCTCACTTTAATACTTCACATTTTGTGTTAAATGTTTACTTTTACTTCTGTACAGTGGGGTCCATAGCCATAATGTAAAAAAATCTTTTTCGTAGCCCTGTTAAAAAAAAAAAAAAACTACAAGTCCTATACACATCAAAATCAATACCTATCTTGCGATGATGGTCTATAACAAATATGCCTAATTTGAGCTTAATCGAATGCACCGTTTAGGAGGTATAGTGTTCACTCTCATACACACATACATATACATCTTGTAAAAATAGCATAGGGGGAGTTTGGACCTAGAGGCACAGTGGACCAGGCTCAGTTATTTTTGAAATATTATTTTATTTTATTTCATTTTATTATCAACAAATGTCTCTCATAGTTGCACAAATCCTATAAAGAAACCACATGTTAAAGTGGTAAGGAGCCATTTTTTATTTCAATGAGTTGTATTTTAGCACTTCTGAGTAATTTTCAGAAGTCTGCTACTTTGTTTTTTCTAACATTTGTTTAATTAAGATTGGAGCACTAAACTGAATCTCTGTTATAGGGTAAATTTATCGATTTAATAATTATTTACTGTTAGCTTAGTTTTTATGATAAAGAAAAAAAATATTACTATACTTTTGAAATTCAAGAATATGGGGCACCTTGGTCCACTCAAATTGGGGTACATTGGACCATCGTCCATCCTACCCCCAAGTAATAAAAAACTTTGAAGAGTAAAAGTTAAGCAAAAAGGGGGATGCTCTCGAATTATTACTGGTACGCCTGTTAAGGCAATTTTAGAAGATGAAGCAAATAAAAGGATTGAAACAAAAAAAAGATAATAGTCTGCAGCTTTGTTTGTTTTAAATTATTAATGATAAATGCCAAAGATTTAATTTTTTTTTTCAATGTTTACCAAATAACTTTGTTCTAAGAGTGACTGCTTTTTATTTTTTTACAATTCAGGATTTCTTTTGCTGAGGAGAATTAATTTAACTAGATCTACAAATCCAAAAAAGTAATGTTTCATTATAAAAAAAAAAAATAATAATTCAATTACAATATTGGATAATATTTATTCTCAAATATTACTATAACTAAAAATTTTGGTATAGCATGGTCCAAATGTGCCCTATAAGGAAACATTGATGTGTTCCATGTACACCAAAATCTCCTAGTCGAACTTTTCATGCTCACAATACTTTCCTTACATGGTACATGTTTGGAAAGTAAAAGCAGTTTAAAATTAAAACTAAGACTTCATAGTAAAGAAAAGGAAAGTTTTAAATGTGACTCTTTTACAGCTAATTCTATTAAACATTACAAAAAAAATGTCCTTTTCTTTACATCATTTGTTATTTCTTATTTGACTTTAAATACAGGTGATTCTATGATTGTGGGACAATGTTTTCACTAAAGTGCAAGAATCTCACATTTTTTTCTTTTCTCGCATTAAAAATTATTACTGCAAGAATTTGTACACAGTACAAATTTTTTTTATTCTGTACAAAATTCTCGCATTTTTAAAAATTCGGCCAATTTTTCAATAAAAGTCGCACAAGCTTCCATTTTTCAGTCGTAAGTTTAATAAGGATATAATGGATATCTGTTATATCCGGCTGATTTTTCAATATCTGAAATAATGTTGGATATCCGAAACATAACTATCAGATATCCAGCTATATACTACTAAAGTTCTATCTATAATATGTATGAGAGAGGATAAAAAATTATATTTGAACATTCTTATAATAAAGTAATACATAAAACAGAGGGATATATTTTTTAACTGAAAAAAAAACAGCAAACTTAACTCTGGAAATGGATCATTCAAACCAAACACACAATTTCAACATTTGTTCAGTAGTTTTTGAGCACATTTATTACTAGTTAGGCTAATATTTAGAGTTGATTTTGTGCTGCAAAGCGCCGCTTAGCGAACATTTTCTGAACTGAAAAGAAAAAATACAAACTTAAGCAGGGCCCGATTAACCTCTGAAGTGAGGGGAAGCTCAGCCTCATTTTGAGCCCCTCATCCCCTTTTTGTTTGGGAAAAGTAAAGTTTTAATGATTTTCTTTCATAAAAATATTTCATTCATAAAAAAGAAATTTCATTGATTTAATAAGTTCTAATCATTTCCTTTGATAAAAGCGTTTTATTCATTAATTTGAAATTTTCTTTTGATAAAGATATTTTATTCATTAATCTTCATAATAGTTTAGTTCATTGTAACGAGATTTTACAGTATTTTTGAAATTACTTTAAACATTAACAAATAACTAAAAACTTTACCTTAATGGAACATTAAACAGTACTTACGTATTATCCTGGCGGTCATTCCCGCCAAACTGTTTTTTCATCAAATGAGTTGCCAATCGTATTCAAAACCATTAATAATTTCATGTGCCCGGCATTTATTTCGGCAAAATATCGCTTGTCTTGGCGGACCGCCGGGATAATACGTAAGTACCCATTAAACTTTATTAATTTAGTCCTATTTCTCATTAGACATGGCTTTTTTTCAGGAAATCTTTGTTTGTTTTGATGACATCATAAAAATCACAACACAGAAGTTAAGAATTAATTTTGACATTTAGAAGATTTTTAATATTACATATTAAAAGTCTACCCCTTTCTGCCGGCCAAATAATCCCCATAATCGAAAAAAACTCTCAACTGCACCAGATGTCCCAGGGAAAGACATTGCAAACAACCAATTTAGAAATGTTCGACATGAAGCATCAAGACCAAGTACCACTTTTCTTCATTAAAAATGTTTACAATAACTTAAAAAGATCATTTAAAAACAAAATTTTGAATTTTTATCACAGTTTTTCAGTCATTTTCGGGCCCCCCTTCAAATTCTGAGGGGAAGCTCAAGCTTCCCGAGCCTTTTCAGTAATCGGGCCCTGAACTTAAGCACATCTCATGTACTGTCCATGTGCAAATTTGGAGGCGATCTTTTCATCCTTTTCAGCAGTGGACTGCTGTTTACAGGGGAAGTTTAATTATAAGCATTGTGCAGAGAGTATCATTTGAAAAATATGTGCATTCAGTATATGCGATTTCTCTCATAGTAATCCCAGAAATAATGTAATTTTATACTCTCTACCCATGGAGTTTCTCCGATATTTTTAATTTGCTCCGGAAATCCAATGATAACAAAAAACTCCGATTATTCTGTCTTCAAAATTTATTTACATGTGCAGGTAGAAATTTTCAGTCTTCATCCTTCTTTTATGACAATCTTTTACTGAGCATGCCTTTATTGAAGTCTCCAATACCTAATGATTAAAAATAAACCTTTATTTTGATAATTTTTTAATTGAATGCAGGTATTTAAATTCATTTATGATTTTCTGCAAGTTTCAATTGATTTTTAAAGTTGTCTACATAAAATATGTACATTTAAAAGTGTTTGTGAAATATATGAAAATTATAACATGGCTGCTCGTGCAGACAGCCATGTTGTAACATGGCATTTTACTTGTTTAAAATAGTTTTTTAGTCAGTACTACACTATTGTGTATGATTGTGTCACTCCATTCATAAAACACTTTAACTAATCTTTTTTTGTGTGTGTGTGTATGTCAGAATGTCGAAATCAAGAGAAAAAAAGTAAAATTGTCCTAAAATTTGGAAACTGATGTTTGAAATGATTTTTTTTAATGAATTTGCCCCCTTTCCCATTTTCCCCCCCTTATGGTGCCATATGAATTTTTGTACTGTGAAAGAATGCTCGTATATTTTAGGAGCTAAACAATTAAACAGATCTATTTTTGTTTTTTAACTGGTAGTTTTTAAAAAAATTATTTTTGATGCGTACAGGGGCGTAGCCAGAAATTTTTCATGGGGGGGGGGGTTACAACTACAACAACTCATATATATGCATACGTGGGTGTGAAAATGTAGTGAAGAATATACATTTTGTATGGCAAAAAATTCCTCATGGGGGGGGGGGGGTTATGGGGCTACGCCCCTGGATGCGTAATCTGAAAAATTCTGTTTCATACCTGTATAGAACTACAAAAGAAAGCATGGTAATTTCATTATAAATATTTAAAAGAGATTTACTTTTTATTTTATCAATCTCTAAAAGTTATTCAACTTAAAATAAATTAAAAATTGCTTAATGTAAATTAATATTAAATTATTAAAACAGAAAAAAGGCATTAAACCTATGTTAGGAAAAAAATTAACTCATTCTTAAATAAATAAAAAAAGTATGCATTTCTTTGTGAAGATAATCTGCAATTATAGATACATTAATAAATATGTCATGGTTAAAATGTATTCGCTTTTGGCAGTAATGCACACATAAAAAGAATATTTTAACTGTTTACATTTTAAGTTACATTTATGTAAAGTAATTTTTACATACATATATGTAAAGATATTTAGTTCTTGTAAATTATAAGTCAATTAATAAAAAATACTTTAATGATGTGTGAAACATGCGTGCAATTTATTGCTCTGATGTCATTATATAAAAAAAATGAAAAAACACACTTTATAACTAAATACATGTTTAGTGCCGGATATCTGATCGGGGAACCAAAGGAGCTTCGTATATCCAATATCCAGCAAAATCAGTATCTGTTACATCCCTAAAGTTTAGCACAGAATATAAAACTTACCACTGAGAAATGGAAAGTAAACACCCAAAATTAGGGTATTTACCCCTGATTTTGGATGTTCACTTGAGGTAGAAGTAAATACCTTACCTACTGAGTATTTACCCAAACCACATCTCTAGTGAGAAATTCTCACCCATTATTTTCTGTAATGATAACCCTGTGGGACAAACTTCTGAGGGGAATAGATTACAAAAACAAGAATCAGATACACAATGAAAGACTAAGGAGCTGATTAATTTATGAAAACAAATACAATCAAATTTTTCCTAAAAATCTGCAGAACAATTACTGATTTTACACTATTCTTTAACACTTTTTAAAAAATTACAGAAGTGCATATTCATTACTCAAAGAGTTAACTGTAACTAATCACACAGATTATAGATATAGATTTTGTAAATGTAAAAATAGCTAATTACAATAACCACAATTATGGCTTAAGACGGGAAGCGTTGGAAATAATGACACAAGAGGGAGCTGTCAACGACATGGCGCATGCGCAGATCGAGCAGTCATGGCAAGCCTTGGTGAAGAAGAAGCGGTGAACGAGCCAAGCAGCTCAGTTCTGATGATGACAGCGAGCTAGGCTGTCGAAAACGCTCATGGTGCGTGTTTTAATTACAGTCAACTCCCGCTAATCCGCGACTCTATAATCCGCGAACGCCTGTAATCCGCGATATAATTCAAATGTAAACAAACTTGTTTGTTTACATTTTGAGCGGCATTTGACTGGTAGTATTACTGTTATAGAAGTTATTTGATTGGCTGAATGTTATAAAGACATTTATTAATGGTTTTCGAACAGGTAGATTTGAAGTAGAAATGAATTGCATATCTTTCACTATTATCATTTGTCAGTAAAGTCTGAACTTTATATGCTAAGTTGCATGTGTTCAGGCAGTGAATGGATGTAAATAACGAACTCCAAAGCAATGCACCGTCTAATCACATGGCTTTACTCTTTTCCTGAATGAAAGAAACAATCAACGAAAACGTTTGCTCTATGAGAGAGAGAAAAACTCGCGAGACGATCGTAAAGATTGACGGTTGCAATTAAAATTGGGTGAAAATATGTAACATGTTTAACTTTAAACGCAAACCGCGATTTGGCAGACGACACAACAGTTGCGCAATTTTCCGATTCTCCCCCTACCTCACCCTTTTGATCTTCTGTCTAGCGATTTATTATGCAACAAAAACTTTCTCCACATAACTGTAGTTCTGTAGGAAGGAAGAAAGAAAGAAAAGCATAAACAGACCACAAGGCCTTTCTCTTTGTTTATATTTAGCTGCCGGAGGAGCACATGCAAAAATAATGAATCATCAGCACTTGAAATGTAATGCACGTGTGTGTGTGTGAAAAGGATAACATTCTTTTCCTCTTTAGAGCTTATGTAATAGCATAGAATATTTTTACATTAGGAGAAACCGAAAATTACCTCACAAGATCTCAAATTAATGTAATTCTGAGATATCAAATATACAAATGATGCACCGCATGTCCCCCCCCCCCTTCGTGAGCGACCAATGAAATTCCTCCCTTTCTGATTGAGTTTGTTTATTTTATAATAGATATATATTTAGTTAAAAACGGTCTTTTAAAGAAATTAAAAACAACAACAACTGCCCTTAAAAAAAAGAATGTTTGTTTGTTGAAAAACTTCCAGATTTGGGGTCTCTTTAAACATTTTGCAAAAGCAATCATTTGTCAGTGACCAAGAGTTACTGACAATTAGAAGGCTTCAGGACAAAATTTCTGAAGAAAAATTAAAATCTCTTAAACAAATTACAATCACTGCAATGTTTGAAAAAATGAAAAATAAATAATAATTTAGAGAGAATTTATTCTTTTAATTTTGTATTAGTAATTGTATTTAATATTGAATAAAATAGTGTTTTAGTTCAGCAGTATAAATATTTTCTTTCATCTGTCCTTTAGTAAATTCTCTAAATTTAATTGCATTATTTATTGTATTTATATTGACATTTAATTGTGTTTTTATTCAATAGCATATGCATTTTCTTTCATCATTTCCTATTTGTTTACAGTAAATTGACTATAATTTAAAGGGAAATTCTAAATGTAAAAATGTAAACAAAAAAAAAAAATGACCTATAATCCGCAAAATCCTGTAATCCGCACAACCCTTGGTCCCAGCGAGTGCGGATTAGAGGGAGTTGACTGTATTTTATGGAGATTTTAGGCTTTTTAATGTTTTTAACTAATTACTAAGGTATTTCCGTGTTTAAATTTTAACTAAATAATCACACAGATTTCTTGTATTAGTTAAAATAAGTAATTAATGCAAGAACGAGCACTCATTAGGTATTTAAAAAATAGAATGAACATACAATATATTTACAAACTTGATTTAATGAATTATCATGCACATACTTTAGCATGCAGTGATCATGGTTTATATCTTAGTCCGGCACTTTCCTATAGGAAGGAATATCCTCTCTTGTAGCTTGTTCACTTGTGCAGATGTTTGGTGTAGCCACAACATCTATATTTCGGTAAACTTTCAGCATCTGACCCTATTTTACTAGCCAAAAAAGTACAAATACAGATACTGCTGCTTTCAAATGCACAGCAGAATTGTATGAGCACTCATTAGGCATTTAAAAAATAGAACAAACAAAATTAATAACAAATCAAATTTGATGCATAACCAAGTACATTAAGTTAGAACTATATAACATATCTTTCGATAAAACCTTTGGAAATCTGTGCAGTTTATAAATAAAACATATAAACCATTTAATACATACTAATTAGAAATTGAAGATCTTCTAATTGCTATAGCATTCGAGGGATTATGTTTATTTATTGCTTTAATGAATGATTAAAATAATCTAATACTGCATTTGTGAAATAAATAAATATTATCAGAAATAATCAAACTCTACTAATTAACTTACGGTCGAATTATGAGCTATTTATACTGTAGGATCGGGGTCGCCGCGACTGAAGAAAGAGAGAGGAGAAAGCAAGAGGGGGTCTGGGTACTGGTTTTCGTGATGTCACAAGAAAGGATGGGATTTGGAACAGTTTGCATTGAGTTCAATGGAAGAAATGGAATTAATAATGCCAATAAATACGAGTAGCTTAATTTTTTATGACGCATTGAAATAGCATTTTCGTTTTATAACACTTTGTTCTTAAATAATAGTGAATCAACAATATTTTTTGTCAGAAATTAATGAAATAAATTGGTACTGAATTTAAAGCAGTTTCAGCATTGTATGCAGTATGTTTTGCATTTCGGGCTAGCAAATACATTCTAAATAATATAATGGTTACTCAATGTTATCATTTATCTAAAATAATATGTATATGGATTAAATTTATACGTTGTATAAGCGTAAAGTCATATTTTTAAGTAAGTAAAAGTAAATATATTTTTAAGTAAAAATAATAATTTTTATTAAATTTACTTAAAAACTGAAATACATTATTTAGTTTTGCTTCGTTTTAATAAGCTTTTTGAAAGAATTGATGTTAAAAATATCCAGATTCATAAATAGTCATCTCAAGCCATTTCGTGACGTCACAAGAGAGGATGGGATTTCAGAGTTTGTATTGAATTCTATGGAAGAAATCTGATCAATAATGTCAATAAACACTAGTAGCACGAGGAATATAATCAGAAATTTCCACAATTAATATTTTAAAAACTTGTACAATACATACTATATATAATTATGTTATACAGACTCCTAATGTCAAATTTTATTAGAAGCAATTAAAGCACAAAAAACAAGAAAATAAAAAGTAAAAGCTTTTATTACCCAAACCTTACAAATACTATAAAGTTTTTCATGAAAGCACTACAAGTGTTTGCTTTAGTTTTTTCTAGATAAGACTTTCAAATATCACATTGAGACATTTGGAATATACATAATTAAATATTTTTAAAAATTACTGAGTATAACTCTTGAATATGTAAAACTGCCTAAATGCTCTCAGGGGTTTTCATGTAAAATATATTGCAGTAATACATATACTTTTTTGTTATTGTTGTTAGCATTGCAGTAATACATTTTCTTTTTTGAGTTAATTTCCAAATCTGTGTTCATACTTAATTTCAGAATTTTCAACAAATTCCGGTAAACCGTTTAGTTGGAAATATTTCTTTAATAAATACCTTCTATATTTTTGTTTTTCTAAGTATCCAGCAAATAGATTTCTCTCTCTCTCTTTTTTTTTAAATAAATAAATCAACCATGAGATCCGCATTGAACCTTAAGCTACTTGGTATGTGCAGTGGAAGGGGATCTGCGTTTAGTTTATAATTAATGGTGAAATTTTCTTAACATAGAATTGCCATGAAACTCTTGATACATTATTAGGCAAGTTGGAGTGTATAGGCTGATTAATTTTATTTTTTACCAACTATGTGAAAAATTCCAGAGCTGGGAATCGAACCCAGGACTGCCGCATAACGTGCGGGTGCTCTACTACTGAGCTACTCTGGGACGATTCCCGGATGAAATTTCTCGCATTAGAGCCGTTGGCATTTATCATCTTCCTCTGCAAACCACAGATAGAACAGATGAAACAATTAATTCGCGACAACTCCATTACGCCGCGGATATTATACATTTTTAGAAAGTGATTCCATCAACCTCTCAAGTTATTAGGCAAGTTGGAGTGTTTAGGCTGATTAATTTTATTTTTTACCAACTATGCGAAAAATTCCAGAGCTGGGAATCGAACCCAGGACTGCCGCATAACGTGCGGGTGCTCTACTACTGAGCTACTCTGGGACGAGCTCAGTAATAAAATTAATTAAATTACTGAGTAATTACTGAGTAAATTACTAAATAAAATAAAATTCTCCAACTTGCCTAATAACTTGAAAGGTTGATGGAATCACTCTTGATACATTTCTTAATTTCAAAAGAATTTATATTTTCCTTTGCATTATTTTTTTCGGTTTCCTCAATATCTTTTTCCTAAACGTTTTCTCTTCTTTTAGTAGGATCAGTTATTTCTTGTTTTTTGGTAATATCGGATATATAGGCTGGTAAGCTCGAAAAAATGCACGGGATAGCATTCGGTTCTAATTTATAATGCTTTCTTTTTACAGTTAAAAGTGCCCCATCTGATTTTAAAATAGCATCATCTTTTAAAAGATCTTCATCTCAGAAATGCTCAATACAAACATACGTATTTTTTCCTGGGGACCAATTTTTTCTTAGAATATTTTTTGTCCATTCGGACCGCTTTTCTTCGTTTTTTGGGAAAAGTGAAAACATTTACATTTTCTCCTCTTTTGTAATTAGCTTTACTTACAGCCTGGGACGCAGCAAATGGAAGCATAGTGATTGCTAGAACAAAAGAACAGAAATCAATAAAACTAACGCAAAATACGGCAGTTTTATATTTTTATGTACTCTGTAGCTTAATAACTATTATCAAGTATGTCGTATTAAGAATAGAGATTGCTGACTTACCATTGGTATCCAAAAAAGGCACAAAACATCTTAGTTTCTTCTACTTTTCCGTATGATTCTAAGTCCATCCTCTCTTGTGACGTCACAACACCTCCACGCGTTTAGTACCCAGGCTCGCCTTGTAATTGTCTACTCTCCCCCTCCCTTCCCGGGGGCTCCGGTAGGATAATATTATGCTTACTCATGTCTTAACTTTCATCTGTTAGATCGATCTGTTTCTTATTTGACTCGTTTTCAATTACATAGAGCTGTGGAAGATTTAACGATGGCACTGCTGAACATGATACATACAAAATGTTTAGGTTAAAAGTCATTTCAACTGAACTAGCGGAATCCAATATGGGGTATTTGAATCCAGGGAATACATACAAAAATTATTAGGAATATCCAAGAGATTGTACTGATGAAAATAACAGAAAGTAGTGCATGTATAACTTCTAATATATATATATAATTTGTAATATGTACCTAAAAGAACAGGGTTCGTACGCCTCAGGGAAAACTCAGGGAATTTTTTTATAACTAATTATCTCAGTGAAAACTTGGGGAAAAGGTACTTATTTTTATTACTAGTAATATTTTATTGCTTATTTTCTTCCCAATTCTAGTTAAGTTTCACCATGCTGTACTAGGAACATTTTATTAAATATTTTTAGTAATATCTGTTTATGAATATGTAACTAGTTCAAAGTATTAAGTACATAAATGCTAATTATTTATTTGGAATACTGATCATTACCTTTTATTTATGCTTGCGATAAACCTGGAAATTTGTAGGAATGTGTCTGGAAAACTCAGGGAATTTAATTTCAATAAATGAGTATGAACCCTGAAGAAGTGAAAAAAAAAGTATGTGTGGCATTTTTTTACTGTTTTCTTTTTGAAAGATCCCCTTAAGCTCAGCATAAAAAAATGGAGCATTAATTAATATTTTATTCTACATACTTATATATATACACACATACATATAATATATGCTCACTAGAAATATCTAACTCATTTAAACGCTAACTTTATAAAACTTGTAATGTGTGCAACAATTCCCGAACAAGTTGTCACTATCTCTGTACAATTATGCATTTTTGTTTAAATAAAGATTTGGAATTTAAAAAAATATTCAAAACATGACACAAATGAAAAATTAAACCTATAAGTGTAAAAAATATCACTCGTAAATAACTAGTAAATCTAAAACTCATTTAAAAAAAATAATTTCAATATTTTTCTTTTTCACTTTAGATTTCATGTAACTGTACTTTGCATGCAGTGCCTGTAGTATGGCCAAAAAACTGATTTCAGATTAATATATCAGTATCAAATCAATATAGTGATTCAGTTATATTGTGAAAATACCCAACACTGCTTAAATCTGGTATATGAAAATCTTAGTTGTTAGCTCTTTCATAACCAAAATGATAAGGTTATAAAGGAAACATTAAAATTAAAAAAGTACAGTTTGGAAGAACGGATCAAGACATAATTACTTCAGTGTTCAACTAAATTTTCTTAATTCATTTAATTGAGGAGAGGACCGAAACATTTATAAACTAAAAATAATATTCATGCATTATATAAAAACTATATCAATATTAACACTTTATACATGAGAAAAAGCAGATGTGTATGGTTGGATTTGTGTTGACTCAAATTACTAATAATAAACAGCATCTCTGTTAAAAGGAAATACGGAGGATATAGTTACACACAGATTTTTCATTTGTAAGTTTAATAAGGATGTAATGGATATCTGTTATATCCAGCTGATTTTTCAATATCTGAAATACCGCCGGATATCCAAATCATAAGTAGATCAGATATCCGGCTATATACTACTACTAAAGTTCTATCTATCTATAATATGTATGGGACAGGATAGAAAATTATATTTGAACATTCTTATAATAAAGCAATACATAAAACAGAGGGATATATTCAAGGGCGCCGGCAGGATCATTTCCAGGGGTGTGCACCCAAGATCAGGGCCGGTCCCAGGCGAAGGGCAAGCACGGGGCCTCTTTTCTATCATGTCTTATGTGAGTTACTACTAGCACTGCTAGCACGTATTAGCTTTATTTCTCGGATTCTTTCGGGATATATATCACAGCCATCTGCTAAGCTCAGTCTAATATGATAGCCAAAAAGAATGGCCCAGGAGCGAGGCCTCTTTAAGCGCGGGGCCTTAGGCGATCGCCTATATTCGCACCCCCCCTTGGGTCGGCCCTGCCAAGACTATATCTATATATACATATACATATACAGTGTGTTTCTGAATTCATAGGCCAAACTTTAAGAATAAAATGCATATAAAGAAGCATTTTTGTGTAGCAGATTAGCTGTGTTGGGTTAGAAATAAAAAGTGTAGATGGAAATATAGCAAATGCAAAAGAAATGAAAAAGCTCTAATGTAAATGCTCAAATGTGCTGGTAGCGCCTAGCAAGTGATTGGCATACCCTTTCGAAGATGCCAGGTGTTCCACGAACGGTTGCAGCGTTTACTAAGTAACGGTGTAAGAACGGTTGTAGCGTTTACTAAGTTTCTTGTAATGAGGCCCTCATCTGTGTCAACTGGAGTCTCGTAAACGAGTGCCTTGAGGTGTCCCCAAAAGCAAAATTCGATACTTGATTAATCTCATGAAAATGCTGGCCAAGCGATTAGTTCAACTTGTCAAGTCGATCTAGGGCCAAAGATGACGATGGTATAATTACGCACATAGGCTGGAGCCCTATCGTGCTGAAACTATCTACATTTTTCATTTCCGACCAAACGTTGCAATACAGAAAAGTTCTTATTTGTATGCATTTTAACTACCTTCAGGAACATCCTGTATACATACATATAAAAAATTAGACTATTTGGTGTTTGAAGGAAGAATAATCTTGACTGGAAAGTGTAGCATCAATATGTGAAATAAACATCGTCATAGTTATTTTTTCGCAGCTGAAAAGTACAAAATCTTAAACTATTAATTTGGCCTAATTAATAATACCTCAATTTAAGTATACTAATAATTAATTATTTAAATTATATGTAATTTTGTTTAGATTGTTTTATATTTTAACAGACGAATTTTCCTCAGAAAAACTGAAGCGAAGTGTATTTTCTCTAGCATTGATGTACATAGCAATTTTTGGCTTAGGGGTCCCCCACCATGTCCAGTGCTGAAAATGGTAGATGGCTGAAATGTGAAGGTCAATAGTTCTGATCTGCCGCGCGGCTGTCAATCTAACGGTTTTGAGTTTTGGGGGTTTTTTCTCCACATGTTATGGGAATACGCGTTAGAACCCCTTAAAAACTCCTCTGCCCAAGGCAACCCCTCCCCTTCCATGACAGATACCCCATATGTGCAGGTTTATATTACGTGCACTTAGCAAGTACATCCGCATATTAAAACAGAGCCCAAGTTTCGAAAGTGACGCAGTGATGCCTTAACTTAATATATGAAAATCACCATGTCAAAAAACTCAAAATACAAATTTTCATCTAATATTTTTTGAGTTTAAATCTCTGAAAAATTAACTCTATAATATTAAAAAGAAATGTTAAACTTTAAGCGTTAAGTCCTAAAATAATTGGATTTAATCATATTCACAGTAGTCCCGATTGTTCTAGATTTCCATACATCTCAGTTAGTGAAAAAATCAGTTTAGCTCCCAAATAATGACCAACACATATAAAACAGGCGATTTTTTTTTTTTATTTATTGCAGGACAAAATTTCAAATAAGCGGAAGCCCTATCAGAAATCCCTCTCCCAAAGGTTGTGTGTGATTAAGGCAAACATGCGCGAGGGGTATCTGCCTAAGATGAGGGATGCCTTGGCAGGAGGACTTTCTAAAAAGAACAACAAACACACTAACAGAAATACACTCACTTTCCCAAAGAAAGTGGGTGTATTTTTTCTGTAGATGTCCTCATAGACATTTCTGTGCAGTGTTGACATGCTGCTTTGGCAATGGCGCGATACTGCTGTACGGAAACGAGTCAACGTGTCAATGCAAAACAATTGACTATTATTTTCCGATATTATTAACCAGCTCTAATCAGTAATGTGGTAATATGTAACTACATTTTTCATTTAAATATGCACTCAAATCACAAAAATTGCTTTATTTCCATTTATCTGTTTATTAATTTAATGATTTCGATAGTTCGAGATAAGCCCGGTCCCGTCTACCTCGAATATTATCGAGACTATTTCAAAAAAATTTTTTTTAATGCGCGTGCCGTGAGGCATTCAACAATACTACGACCGTAAGCGTTGGTCAATACATTATGAGGGCTCATGTGCGTGCGCCAACATTATCCCAAAATAAAAATGTGTTTGACTTCTCAAAAGTTTAAAATTTATGTTCAATGGTAGAAAATATTAAGCCATAAACAGAGGTCTAAACAGCTAATTTAACCCGACAGTTACACGTAGAATTCAAAATATCACATACACATTCAGGCTCTTTTTTTTAACTGTCCTAAGGGTAAAATAAATTACTTATATTTCCAGATTAATTATTCTTTTTCAAACTCCAGGGGTGTGCAAGTGCACCCCCTTGCACCCCCCTCCCGGCGCCCATGGATATATTTTTTAATTGAAAACAACAGCAAACTTAACACTAGAAATGAATCATTCAAAACAAACACATAATTTCAACATTAGTTCAGTAGTTTTTGAGCACATTCATAACTAGCAGGCTAATATTTAGAGTTGATTTCATGCTGTAAAGTGCCGCTTAGCGAACATTTTGTGAACTAAAAAGAAAAAAAAAAAAAACAAATTTACAAAGTACAAATACAGATACTGCTGCTTTCAAATGCACAGCAGAATTGTATGAGTACTCATTAGCTATTTAAAAAATAGAATGAACATACAATATATTTACAAACTTGATTTAATGAATTATCATGCACATACTTTAGCATGTAGTGATCATGGTTTATATCTTAGTCCGGCACTTTCCTATAGGAAGGAATACCCTCTCTCGTAGCTTGTTCACTTGTGGAGATGTTCGGTGTAGCCACAACAACTATATTTCAGTAAACTTCCAGCATCTGACCCTATTTTACTAGCCAAAAAAGTACAAATACATATACTGCTGCTTTCAAATGCACAGCAGAATTGTATGAGCACTCATTAGGCATTTATAAAATCGAACAAACAAAATTAATAACAAATCAAATTCAATGCATAACCAAGTACATTAAATTAGAACTATATAACATATCTCTCAATAAAACCTTTGGAAATCTGTGCAGTTTATAAATAAAATATATAAACCATTTAATACATAATTAGAAAATGAATATCTTCTAATTGCTATAGCATTCCAGGGATTATGTTTATTTATTGCTTTAATGAATGATTAAAATAATCTAATACTGCATTTGTGAAATAGATAAATATTCATACAATCTTTATAAGTGTGTGCATTTATGTTTTAAAGATGAAACTGAAAAAAAAAGTTAATAAATTAAAAGCGAAAATCATTATAAGAATGCTGATACTCTAAAATATATTAAGTAAACTAGCGTCAGAATCAATTAATGAAGGCACGGATTTACCATGCACATTTATTTGTAAAATTTGCAAATTTCACATAAAAATACCCATTTTATTAGGTCAGGAAATTAAAAAATGGCAATCTGGAAAATAACCTGTTAAAACAAAGCTACTCTCACTGCTTAACAAAACGGGGAGGCTCTCAATTCCTTTCATTAAGCAACATTTATGCACTAAGAAGAAAAGTAAATACATAAATGTTAAAATATAACTATATAAATGTTAACACTTTGAAAATATGAAACTGTATATTTGATGCTGAAACAATCGTTCTAGGTTTAATAAAGAAAATCTTTAACTGGGTAATATTTTAACACAATACTCTCTAGATAAGGATCAGCAGAACAGAAGGGTCAAAAATATACACACATGGCAATCTATAAGAAAACATAAAATTCTATTGCAGCTGATCCTATAGACTTAATATATTTATGTTGTGAAAACAAAATACTTAATTGAATGGAAATTTTGAACAAGCACTCGCATGCAACCGCTGAACGTAAACAATTTTAAATATGTATTCAACAATATATAAGAACACGGTGTGGTGTAATTTCACGTTTTTAACACCACTATATATTAAAATACTGATGTACAGGATTATTAAAAACGTATGACATCTTAAAGTTAAAACAGCTTGAACAATAGGAAATTCTTTTGTAAATGCATTTACAAACATTAACATATACAGTGAAACCTCCTGTAAGTAAGGGACATTACGAAGGTGTTGTTTATCAAATCAACAGTACATAAAACTTATGCAAACACAGTGTGATAAAATTATATTTCATGCACGTTCTAGAAGCTGTTTTTCAAAAGATCGGAACTTAACTGATTTAACATCTTTTAAATGAAGTAGATAGTGGTTAGAAAGTGCTAAATACAACAATCATGAAACTGGTATTTTCGATAATCTAACATCAGAGTTTACCTTTTTAACACAATCGGATATTAAATACGTAATGACTAACAAGATAATAGGAAGCATACATAATTCTTTTAATTTTAACTCAGTTGAGTCAACTAGTTTTTAACAAGGAAGTTTGTTCACACGAAACATTAATTACGTTTAGAACATTATTTACGTTACATTAGCTACGAAACTTTTTAACTTGTAAAAGAATGACAAAATAAATCTTTTACATACTTCTCGGAATGAAATCACTTTCTTTAAAATGCTTTCCACAAACAACCATCCGATTGGATACAGGTTTACCAATTCTCAGCACATGTATCCACTGTTTTCTACGTTTCCTCGTGGTTGCTTCAGATGCTTTGTCATCACATTTTCTAACAGCTGGAAATTTATGAAAACTGGGTTGAGGAACACCATTTCCTTTTGAATTGCATTGAGGAACACAACAATTCACCTTATTCACCATCGTGATAAATTTCACAAAATAAAATCTCCAAAAAAATACCTCAGAAAACTTCAATCCTCACTACACGTTTGCAATGGGAAAGAATGAAAATTGACTTGAACCCCCGTAATAAAGGAGTTAGCAGTTAGACCGCTAGATGGCGTATTCAAGTTCTGAGATCGCCAATTAGCAAAATCGAAGAAAGTCGCAAAAATGGGTTAAGGTAAAGCAAGGGCGGCTCCAGGCTGAATTTTCGGAGAGGGCCATTGAACTCTTTAGATAGTCTATAAATTGTTTAAAATGCCATTTGAACGTGTGGAATGTGAAGTATACGAATCTAATGTTCAAAAACAAAAAGTTCGGAGGGGGCTATGGCCCCCCTCGCTGGAGCCGCCCTTGAGGTAAAGTGACCAGATTTTTGAATGTAGAATCGGAGACATCTTCCCGATTTTGAAACAAAACTGGGGACATGTATAATTAATGAAAGAATTATCAGTAATTTAATTAAAAAACAACGCAATAATTAAAAATTGTCCCCAATTCCTGTTTCACATTTTGGAGGCAATTTGAAAAACGTCCTGAAATTAGGGACTGTCGCCGGAAAATGGGGACGTTTGGTCACCTTATATTGAGGTGACCATACGTCCCCAATTTCCGTGTTACTTTGTGATTTGTGTAAGGTGACGAAACATCCCCATTTTACGACAATCTGCGATTTCAGGACGTTTTTTAAATTGTCCCCAAAATGTGAAACAGGAATTGGGGACAATTTTTAAGTGCAGCAGTGGTATTAACCCTTTAATGTGCATGCCCTCTCTAGCACACAACTCTAGCATTTTCATTCATAATAAATACATTTGATTTCAATATAATACTTGAGGAGGACGGACATACACTGACAAGCCAAAACATTATGACCACCCCCAATTTTTCAATGAACTTGTCTGGATCACATGGAGAGCACGTAATTAAGTGGGAATAGTATTTATCTGCTGGCGAAGGTAAAAAATCATTCTTGCACTAATCTTTGTGAGTAATGGGAAAGGCTGTTTATTGAAGCTAATTTGATAGAGGGCAGATTGTAATGGCTCGAAGACTCTTGATTTTTTCTTCATCATGTTAATAATTGTGTCAGGGCACGCTGTCTTCCAGGAGAACAGCTGCTCCCCTCTTGTACAGCAGGCTGGTGGTATTATGCTTTGAAGGATGTTCCCTTGGGCAGAACTGGGACCCATAGTTGTGGTAGAACAGACCAGGAATGTGGTGGACTATCTGAATATTATCGCGGATCAGTTGCACCCTTATTTGGCATACGTCTTCCCAACAGGAAATGAAACCTTGTGCCATGTTACAAGGCTGGAATTGTGTTGGAGTGGTTCGATGAGCGTAACGATGAATTCCAATTAATGTCCTGACCACCTACTCACCAGAGCTCAAACACCACCATGTTCCAATATCTCGACTTTGGGTAACCACTACTTAAATATTTAGTACAACCTGTTTCTAATAACTTGGTGTTTCTTCCAGTACCCAGTAGGAGATCATAATGTTTTGGCTCTTCAGTGTAGTTACACAAGAACCCTTTCCTATTTTGCACAGATAATTTCCCATAAAAATTCTCGATTATTTGTAAAATGGATGTCAAAATTATTATCAGTACCAGTATCTGCTGAGAACTGGAGAATATGAAAGATATACGAGGGGAATGAGACATGAAAGATAAGATATAACTTTATATTTCCACATAAGTACCAAGTACGTTGAGACATTTGTCATACCGCTTGATATGCTTCAATAAGCCCTCCAGGTAAAATTCAGGTCTTTGCACATGAAAGAAGCATTAAACGGTTTCAGCATTGCTTCCAAAGCGTCTTCTGCCGAGATTCTTCTTCAAAGCCAGAAACAGATGGAAGTCACTTCGTGCGAGATCAGGACTGTATGGGGGATGATGTAGCTGCTCCCAACCAAGAATTGCAATACGGTTTTGCATTGCTGTCACCGAATGTGGTTTCGCATTGTCATGCAACATCAGAACGCCAGGCCACTTTTTCTGTATCGCCTCTTTCTATTTCAAAAGGATGTCACAGTACCGTGTAGCATTGATGGTTTCAACCTCCAAATAGTCCAACTCCAACAAAACTCCATGGCATCTCAGAAAACTGTGAGGTGCACTTTACCTACAGAGGAAGTTGTTTTGAAATTCTTTAGGACAGGCGATAACATATGTTTCCACTCCATTAATGCGGCCTTCATTTCGGGTGTGAAATGGTGGATTCATGTTGCATCTCCTGTCACAATCCTAACCAGAAAGTCATTGCCCTCTTCATGGTAATGCACAAGATGTTCCAGGCTGACTGCCATGTGTTGTTCCATGAATGTTGGGGTCAGTTGTCGGGGCACCCATTGTGCTGACACTTGCCTGTATTGAAGATTGCTGTGGATGATCTTGTGAGCTCCCTCAAGTCCGATTCCAAGTTCTTCTGCTACTCTATCAATGGTGATACACTGGTTCACTTTAATCATGTCATTCACTTTCCTGACATTTGCATCTGTAGTGGCCATGTACGTCCATCCAGGTCTCGGTATGTCCTGCACTTGCTGACATTCATCACTGAATTTGCGGCACCATTTGTTTCAACATCACACCTGGGCCATAGACTTCCATGAGGCGGTTACGAATTTCTGCTCCTGATACTCCAAGTGCCCATTCATAGTGGATAACTGCTTTCACTTCCTCCTTTGACCATGAATTCAAAACGCACCTTCTCTACAAACCTACTGGAACCAGACTGAGAGGCTGGTCTTTGCTTTGTGGAGTCACTGCAACAGCACCATCTGCTTGATTGCAGTCAACCTCTACCCAATGGTGTATCGGTGTCTTGCATGTTCACTTGCTGTGTCGTCTTTTGCCCATAAACATTCAATACTTCGTCCATATGCAAAGCACTGATGTTTTCCTGGAGGGCCTTTTGAAGCTTATCAAGCAGTATGACAAATGTCTCAATGTGCTTGTCTAAATAATAAAAGTCCAGTTCCTAATGATTCCGGGATTGACTCATTGCTCCCAGTGCATCTGTCATCTCTGGCCATGTTGAAATTTTGATAAAAAACAACATTCTTATATCTAACTAAAAGCAAAAACTTTTTGTACAGCTCGAAAGATCTCTAAAAAATTAACCTTTTTTTTTCTAACTTGCAGCTACTTTCAACTCTAAATATCTAGCGAGATATCACGCCTTGAAAAAGTAAACAGAGAAGTGAAGCAAATGATTCATTCCTTGATTCTTCGGAAAAAAATCACGGAACATAATCACCTGGATTGTAACCAAAGGTTACAATCAAGTTTAGGCTTGGCACAACACTTAAACATCTACTTGTAGCAATTCTTTTTTTTTCATTGCTCTCACCGGAGTATTTTTAAATTTTTTAGTTTGTTTTTGTTGTAAGCATTTATTTTGAATTTGGTTAACTGGATGGATTTTGATTTCAACCGTGTTGGATCGTTAAGATCAATTTTATTTCGATTGTTATGGGACATTGTCATAAATGTTTATTTAATTTTGAATTTTTTAACCAGATGGATTTTGATTTCAACGTTGTTGGATCGTAACTTTTATTTTGATTGTTGCGAGACATAAGCATTTGTTTAATTCTGAATTCGTTTAAACTTCTTTACAAGTTGCGTTGGATTATAGCTTTTATTTAGGTTAATTTGGTGTATTTATGTTGTTGGTTATTTTGTTTTTGTCATAAATCTATAATTACTAGCCGGCAAGCTGTCCAGCAATGCTGGCCCACGAAAATTCGCTTTAAAAAATTGCCAACCAGTAAGGTAGACTTTGTGCCTCTGTTAACTGTGTCAGTCAGACTAACGACTACACATCTATGAAGTAGCATAGCCAGGATTTAATTTCAGGGAAGGGGGGCTGGACATCAAATTGCAAGCTAAATTTGAATTCTAAACTTGGTATCAAACTGTAAGCTAAGTAAAGGGTCCCATTTCAGAGGGGGGGGGGCTGCAGCCCCCCTCTGGCTATACCCCTGTGTCTATGATTTTATTTTTTTAAAATTGGAGTCATGTTATTCTGAACTTAGAATTTCTAGAGTTCAGAGTTGAGTTGTTGAAACATGACTCCAATTTTGAAAAAATAAAATCATAGACATGTAGTTGTTAGACTGACACACTTAACATCCCCCTTCTTCTCTTCTGTGGTCGCATTGCGGCAGGAAGACAGGTTATTATATTGATGATGGGACTCTGTTTTTAGTAGTTGCATAGGTATTAGCGATAAATGACAGTTAGAACACAGATATGTTGAAGGGGTCAAGTATCAGGTGTGGTCGTTGCACACGGCCCGTGCGAGTGGGCATATTGAATTTCAAAAAATTTACGATTACGGACAAACTATTGAGCTTTCATTCAGCTGGTCACTGAAGGTGAGCAGGCTGTAGGTAGCAATTTTTTTTTTTTTTTTTTCGGAGCAGCCCGTTGCTGGACCAGGTGATCGCCGAAGGTGGTAGCCCGTAGGTTGCACTTTTTTGGTTGTGAACAGGCCGTCGGCAGACCAGCTGATTGCTGGATGCGGCCATTCACCAAAATGTATAAAAGCAGCCCATATGCTGCATAGGCTGGACGTGAAGCAGTCAAAACCAGCTGGTTGCTGAAGGTAGACAACCCGCAGGTTGGGGGCTGTGGTTAACCCAGTGGTTAAGGCATTGGACTCGTAACCGAAGGTTGCGGGTTCGATACCAGCATACCCACTAAAGACAACCGTGTACATGGGTGTACGTGCACGTTAAATCCGTTTCCGAAATTCACTAGTGGTGCTAGCAGTTTCCAGAGGTGCCAATTCAGAAGTCCCCCACCTCTGATGAGGTCTGAAGTGTGGCGGGATATTCCGGGAAGGACGTATATGTAACTCTAAGCACACATTCATGATGCAACTGTCCTTCCTGGCAAACAAATCAAACCGCAGGTTCAAATTGTGGTTGCGAAGAGGCAGTTCCGTAAGTTGCACAAGCCGTCGCAAAGTGGCCATCGACGGCAAAGTGTCGCCGAAGGCAGCCAGTAATAATAATAATGTCATTGAGTAACGGAACACAGTTCCAGCCCCACTGCGCCCCTGGTGTAGATGGTATATTGGCCATAGGAGAAGACTTTTGTATAGCCCCGTAAAGTGGGGCATGACAGTGAGTTGCAACTATTTGGTTGCGAAGAGTGGCCGATCGGCAAGACCCAGCTGGTTTGCCGGATGCAGCCACTCAACCAAAATGTGTGAATGCAGCCGTATGTGAAATAAACAGACCATTGGTTGACGAAGGCAGACGGCCCGTAGGTTGCAAATTTCGGTCAAGAAGAGGCCAGTGTGCCATAGGTTGCACAAGCCAGTAGCGGAGCGGCCTGTGTGCTCGAGGTTGCACATTTTGGCTGTGAAGCCGCCATCGATGGCCAAAACTGATCGCCGAAGGAGGCTAGTTAGTTATGTTGACAAATATAGTTGTGTCATATCTTTCACTGTCTCATATATTGTTTGACTTTCAAACACACCAATATCCTCAGTCGCCAGGGGAAACATTCTTCCGACTCACACTACATACATCAGTATAGAAAAAAAACTAGATAGACTGCCCTATGCTGAAAAAGTGCAGCTGTTGCCATTGATTGATTGAACCACCAATAACATGGCAGTTAATCAAAGTGCCCATCGCATGCCACAGAGCTATAGAATATTTTTGACACAGCCGCCTGTACGGATTGCACTTTTTCAGCATTTGGTGGGAAAGCATAGAGAAAGAGAGAATTGTGTCCCTTGTGTCAGTGGTAGCAAACACATTTAATGCTTTTTCATTACATCAGTTACTCAATGGAAATCTGCAATCCCTCAAGTGCCAACCATGGTACAATTTTGCAAAAAAAGTATTCATGTGCAAGCAGGTGCATAGCCAGGAGATATGAACTTATATGTGTATAAATAGACAGAATTTCATCACTAATCCAAAAATTTCAGGGGGGGGGGGGATATATCCCGATATCCACCTTCCCCTGGCTACGTCCCTGAGTGCAAGTCAATTTTCCTATATTGGTTTCTTATATAAAATGTTGTTTTTCATAAAAAATGAATAATGTGTGTAATAATAGTCTCTCATACTTCTTTTGAGCTCCATGATTTTGAAACTATTATCACTATTATGAGCAGATGAAGAGCTCGGAAAGCCCTTTCTCCTTTTCCTAGTAGGGTCCCTGTTTAGATAGTATCTAAACAAATTGCTAGGACAAATGATGAGTAGGCACAAATAATACTAGTGGTTCCTTTAAAAAAAAATCTGTCAACTAAACCAGCTTATTCCAAGCAATACCAGCCATAATTATCAAATAATTAAATTTGTTGTTGTAATTCTAAGTTTTTTACTCTTATGATGAAATATTTTTACTGTGAATATATTTTTCTGACATATTAACAAATTTTAGATATGCAGGCAAAATTTTAGTACTCTTTTAAGGATATTCGTTTTTTAAAAAGAATTTTAGACATTATAATGTGACTTTTGTGGTTTTCTTTGTGCAAATTGTTTTATCATTTTAGAAAGATCTAATTCAACAACTGACCTACAACATTTTTTCCTCAACATTAAACAAATTTTATTTTGTTTTTATTGATAGAGCCATAGTTTTTAAACATACATATTTTATTTTGTACCATGCTTTTAAACATTTTATGAATGCATTGTCATGCCTTTGAAAACATTTTGAACAGTGAGCAAATTTTTAAATTCTGCAGTAGAAAAGTGTTTTTTTTTTCTTCTAAATATTTTACATTCAAAACAAAACTCAGAATTTAATTTGATAAAATACATAAGCCATGTTCTTTTTACCTTTTTTGTTCCATTTTCCCATATTGCAGCAATAAGAGATACTGCACTTTCCATTTGAGTTGTCAATGTGAAAGTCATAAAAATTAATCAGCCCTTTGAAATGTTTGACTTTTTATTAAAACATCTAAAGTTCTTGAAATTAAATTAACCACCAGCCATTATCTTGTATACTGAAAAGGGTTCCTTGAATTTCAAACCTACCTTATGCAAATCTGGATAATCAAAAGAAGCTTCAATAAAATCAATGCTTCCAAATAATATTATTAACTATGATAAAACTTGTCGTTTGTAGTTTTCTTTGTATTATATTACTTTATTTAGAAAAACAAACAGTTCACATATAAAATTAAAATATTTTCATGCTTTTTATTTAGATTTAAGTATTTCTCATTACTTTTGATTCAATGTCCTGGTGTCTCTGTGTAAATCGGAAACGTTATACCAAAGTGACCTTTCTAGTAGTTGTACAGCGCATTCACCAGGGTAGCTACAGAAATTAAGAAACAAAATTCCCTGATCGTCGTATACCTGACAATGATCAAAATTACTGTGACTGTAGAAAACTTCAGAGTGGAATAAGGGGACAGAGGTCACAATGACTACAAAATTCCACCCTCTTGGTGTAAAGCAGGGTTGGACGGTATTTACCGTCTTTGGAAAAACATGTTTTTACCAGAGTTTTTACAGCCTTTGAGAAAAACTTATTAGCTTGACTATTTTTTGTCATTTTTTTAAAGATTTATCTCTCCACCAATGGCTGAGAGGTTCTGTTCTCGAAACTGGATGGTGGGAGGTGCCAGGTTCATAACCTGGTCATGCCTGTTGATCTAGCTGTTCGGAGTTTTCCATGGATTTTTTTTTTTCAGAAACCACGTATAAATACTGGCTAGGATCCCTTAGAAATAGGAAGGTATTCCCCTATAGGACTAGGACCTTAGTGCAGTCAATCGGCCTTAATTCACAAGCAAACAATGAAGATTTATCTGCTATTTTTTTTCATTTTCTCAGTTATAAAAAGTTCAGGACATTTAAGATCACTATTTCCATTTCTACATAACATTATTCACCTAATTCAGTGTCTGATTTAAGTAAAAGAATGCTATACAAAAATAGTTCATTTTAAGGAATATAACAAACACAGAAAATTTTCATCCATGTTTTCATCTTACAAGAATTCAAATTTATAGATAATCAGGGTTCCCACTGGTCAGGGAGAACAGGGAAAACCTGGAAAAGTCAGGGAATTTCATTTTGGCAAAAGAAGTCAGGGGAAATTGCAAATTTTGGCCCAAAACCTGGAAAGTCGTATAATTTGGACTGGAAAATCAGTGTTTGTAAACAAACAACGTTTAACCTTACTTTGGGAGGCTAAAAATATTAAAGAACATATGCAAAGTTGACGTCATAAGCATAAAAAATAGTCTGGATTTTTATCATATGATGGTCTGGAAAACCTGGAAAAGTCAGGGAATTTTTTTTCAGAAATTGAGTGGGAACCCTGATAATGTACATTTATCATTATTAAACTTATTAAAACTATTATTATGAGAAAGCACATTACAATTATGTAATGCAGGCTAGTTTAATAATTTTTACTTACAGGAAAATTGTAAATATACTTTTATTACACTTATCTTAATTATTTTAATAAAAACCAAATGCTTACAAATATTATTTATTATATAATATAAATAGCACAATCACATAATGCAGTTTGCACCATCAGGATGTCCTGATGATGATGATATAACCACATCAATTACATGAAAATACAGTTTTATAAATAGAATTAATATACAGTTTGACTCAGGGAGTTTATTGTATCATTAGGTTTTTACCCCTTTTTCCCCATGTTTTTACCGGTAAAAACCTAGTTTTTACCATGCCCTGGTAAAAACCAGTTTTTACCGATAAAAAGCCAACCCTGGTGTAAAGGGCAATCGCAATTGACCACTAGGGGTAACGAATCGTTACTTTTCAATATAATTTGTTACTGGATTGCCCAGATGCAGAAGTTTTGACCCAAAAAGAGTGTTTCATATTCGCATTCATATATCTGATTGATTCACATGTCTAAGCTGGCATTTAACAAGGGGGGGGGGGGGGCAAATGTTTCCTATTGTAGAAAATACCATTTTCAAATGGGTTATATCTGAATTTTCTTGAATTTTAAGGGGGCAATTGCTTCCTCTTGCTCTTAGTAAGTTAGGCCTATGTCTGGTTTCTCATATGATCCGTATCTTAGTACAAGTCCGAATACCTGCGGTTTTGGACTCATATAGTGCCTACACCAATTGAGTCTTGGATTCGTAATGTGTCTGCATCACTTGAGTATTGTATGATCCAGAACGACACTATGACTTGTGAGTTAGATGCTGATCCACAACTAAAAATGATCTTTTCAACTAGGTAAAAACGAAATTTCCCTGATTTTTGGATATTTTTACGAAATTCCCTGATGCTTCCATGATTTTTCCATGATCTGTCGCCACCCTGTTCACTCGTTAAACATTATGGCAGTGTTCTATAATTATTGTTGAAAAAAAATACACTTTATTCTCCCCTCCCCCTTCTTTCATCCTTTTTTTCTGAGGGGGGGGGGGTGTAAAGAACAGGCAACTCCTTGAAGGATACCTCCCAAGTCTGTGCTTGAACTTAATGAATTCCATATCACTAGAACTCTGCAAAAGACTAGTCTAGATGGAAGCAAATCTGATCTCTGCAACCACGGTAACTGTTAGATACCTTCCTCAGTGTTTTTGGTTCTATTGACTTTACAAGCACATGGGTGAGTTTTCGGCAGTGCCGGGTATCCATCGGGCAACACTACAGTCCAGAGCAATGCCGTATATTCTCTTCTGAATACTAATATGGTGTTGTAAAATCATAATTTTGTTTCAAAAACTGAATATTTATAGGGGGGTAACCTCCTGAGACTCGATTTTATTATGATATTTTCCAACAATAAGTACATGGAATAGTAAAATGATAGTTTTGTTTTGAAGGCGAATTTTTTTTAAATATATGGGCACTAAATCAGTGTTGGCACAAAGGCGTCTAACACATTCGTGACAGCCCTATCTATGGATTCTACTATGATAGGATCAAGGAAAAGACGAGATACATGAAAAAATAGGGTTGACAGCAAATTACACCAAATTTGGTCTGAAGGTTGACATTAAAATGGAATGACCCTCCCCCTAATGAACACACTTAATATACAAATAAACACATATCAGGGTTAGAAATAAGCGGTCGTTAGTCGTATTTTTCACCCAGAAATTTAAGTTTGACGACCATGAAATAATACCTGGTCATCATTTTTTACGCCTAACTTTAAAAAAAAAATTCTTAGCAAAGCATACTGATCAACGGCAATCGCTATAACATACTTGACACATTCGGAATTTTACGAAAGGTTTATCACCAATCACCCTTCAAACCATATTACCTATTCAGAATTACATGGAATAAGTCATTATTATCAGAAATCTCATTTATATAGGGTAATTTATCTGATTTTGAGACCCCAGGCTAGTGCCTCACTTCCCCATGTGATAGTCAGGCTCTGTTTTTGCCATAAATATAATGAAATGTTACATTTTTTTTTTTTTCAGTAAAATTATTTTTTTCCCCTTTAAGGCTAGAGCTCAGTGCATTTTTAGCTTGGCGATGGCGCATGCCACATGACCTTGCACGTATGGATTGCACAGAGAGCCTGCATAGGATGCAGAATTTTATAAAAGAACAGTATTTTGCAGTTCCAATTTTTTTTTTTTTTAAATATTGCAGTAATTTTATTATTATTAATTCGTTAGCAGCATTTTCCAGCATTTAACATTCTACATATTTACTTTCCTACTTTCAGATGTATATATTTAGTAAACAAACTTTAATTAGTATTTGTACTTGGCTTATGATTTGATATTTGAATGACTACACTACATAATTTTAAAATTACGCCCAAGTAGATCATTTTGGCAACTAAGATAAAATAGTTGGATGCCACTGGCACCTCACTTTAATATCTTAATTTCTAACCCTGACACATATATGCAACAAGCTTGGGATGTGTTTTTGACATGACAAGCATCAAAAACTGGTTTAAACTGTCAAAAACTAATCCATAAAAGAGAGAGAACAATATATAAACTTATGCAGTATATTTACATTTGGCATAACTAAATGCAAAATTAAAATTGATTATATTAAAAAATAACAATTATGCTAACACATACTAACTATAAATGAAGGGAAAGATTAACTAAATAAAAAGACAATTTTGACCGCTAGTTAAAAGTTCAATAAGATTATTCAAAAAGTAAGCCAAATAGCATGTTTGAGAGTTTAAGATTTCTCAGCTAACATAATTAATTATGACGTTTACATAATGAAATATCGATATATATAAATTTTCGTTAAAAACAGGATTTTACTTAATAAAAAGTTGGCAAGGTAACGGGTAATAAATGTTTAGTATTTGAGCGATGCATATTAAAAATAGATAATAATAATTAAAAATAAATAAGATGATCAATGCAACAATTAGGTTAATACACTTGCAGTTTAAGCAATAGCTATTATAGAAGTATTTAAATCAATTTTTAATTCTTTTAAAATGTAATATTTTAAACAGTGAATAAAATTACAACAGCATAAATAACTTTTATAATCAAAACAAAATCATTTCTTTTTCTCAACATCTTTAATTAAAAATTTGGTAAATCTCACTGTCCGAATAGGGAAACGTAAACAAACAGCAAAGAGTGCATATAAGAACTTCCTGTTGGCGTGAAACCTTAAATACACCACGCGATTCATTTTCTATTTTGGCAGACCAGGCAAATAAGACGGTTCCGAATGAGCCAATCACGAAGCGTACGGCCGGCTTATTTACATCTTTTGAAATCACAATTCAGCAGTTTTTCCGGGTACGTTAAAGAAAATGATTGCCGTTCTGTGAGCTTGCATACCGTTTAATGATCATGATGGAATATAATGATAATCACTAGGAATAATGATCATTATAAAGAGCTTGCATATGGGGGTAAATCCCTATTGAAGCGGTGCGCTGCGCCTCCTGCCGGTGAAAATGGATCCTGGTCCGTTTTCCCGCCTGATCGCCCATTCCCGATGACCCTCCTTAGAACTTCATGTGTATAACCAATCACAGAAGGCAGGTGACAGCACATTGCAGTGGAGCGATATAAAGTTAAAGTGGACAAACGGCCCCAATTTCTGGATTTTTTTTAGTTTGTCCCTAGAAAGTAACACGGCAAGTGGGGACAAAATTTTTAATTAAAATGGCTATTTCTTTCAAATTTTTAAAAAAAAATCCATCATGTTTCCTTCATTTTATGAATATTAATGATGCTTTAGACAGTGGTGGGAAAAACTACTTTTTTTTTGTAGCGCGCTACAACTACCGCTACTTTTCGAAAAATGTAGTTAACTACAACTACAACTACTTTTTGACAAATGTAGTTAGCTACACTACTTTTGAAATGTAGTCGCTACTTCGCTACTTTTAGGAGACAAATTTTGCTAACAGATTCAATTTGCATTACATTCATATTTAAGGATATTTATATCCTAATTAGAGAAAACTATCGATATCTAAAGCCTTGGTTTTCTACTCGCGTCCAGCGTGATTAATGACCTCAGCGGGTGTCTCTCGCGTCCAAAGAACGAAAGGTGGTTTCCTTGTAGCGTTGAGCGCCGCAGATTTGGTGGACGCACGGAAGACCCCGGGCACCTTTTCGCCTTTAATTGGAAAAAAACTATTGCTCTAATAAACAACTACCAGGCGAGTATTTGAGCAGGGGGAGGCGGGCCCCCTCCGAAAATGTAAAGCAATTATTAAAAAGGAGCTATTTTGAAACATTTCTTTTAACTTTAGAACAATAAAGTTTAAAATACCGAATCGTCCCCCTCCCCCCGAAATGGAAGCCTAGCCTATATATACGCTACTGGCAACTACTGCTAATTATTGAAGTATTGCTGAAACTAATTAAGTTTTAATACCTCTATGATAAAAATAAATTGGGAAAGTGAGCTCTGAAAGCATGAGAAAAATCATGAGAACTAAAAAAGTTTTTAAAAATACAATAAAATGGATGTCTGAACGGGAAAAAAAGGCCCGTTTTGAGACCCCTTTCATGTTGTACAAACATTCTAGTTTCTTGAGCACAAATCAAAATTAATGAGTATAAAGGCCTTTTTTCATGACTTACCAAATTAGTGATTTATGACGAATGACCCGTGTGAACCATGTAATATTGTATAATTGTTTTAATTGAAAACATCACATATGATATGCATATTATAAAATAATGAAAACAATTACTAATTAAATTCATGATATATCTATTTAAAACATTGCATTAAAAAAATCCTCTATATATGTTAAAGAAATTTTAAAAGTTATTATCATCAACACAACTTTTTCTTTGTGTTAGGTATAAAAGAATTTTATAGAATTATATTGTTATTTTAAGGCTAAGAGAGAGATAAGTCTAAGGATTTTACAAACTATTAATTATTAATAGAAATTCTCATATTTTCGTATTAAATTCTGAAAATTATTACACAAAAAACCTAATAATTTAAATATAATAGACACTTTAAAATTTTAACGAAAGAAAGCAGAATTTCAACATATTCATGGAAGACTGCCATGCCTCTAGTATAAAATAAAAACCACATAAATTTATTCAAAAACATGTTTATTAAATTTTAACAAGAGCTGGATCTCAAAATTGTTATCCGCCAAACATGATCGTCGAGGAGAAAATACGTCCGATGCAATCGAAAACAATCTTTGTACAGATGCACTGGACGGCACGCCAGTGTTAGTTTTTTTGAAGGCTTCTTTCATATACGTGTACGCCGAAAGCGAAGATACGGGTTTGATTGGCTCTGACAAGAACCTTGTAAGTTCTTCCTCGTAACTATTTCGAGTGCATGCGAAAGAGAAATTAAAAAAACCAGAAAAGTCATCATCCATGGGCCTCATCATCCAGTCATGATCCTCGATACTGATATCTGAAGTTGTCGGAAACATATTCTGGAGGTATTCCTCCATCCATTTTTTTGGCTTCGGTCTTCCTCTCCTCCCCAATCCAGAATAGTTTGAATCTGGGATGGAAACAAGCTGAGAGAACAGTTTCTCTGTCCCACAGCAAATGACTAAATCTCGTTTCCACCTGATAACTGAAGATTTTGCGCCCCCTCCTATTTTTTAAAAATGCAACTAGGTAGCTTTCATATACCATTTAGCGCCCCTTGGCCGATGCTGCGCCCGGGTATAGTTGACCTTCCTTGCTCCCCGTAGCCAGGGACGGCCCGACACGGTAAGCAAGGCATCGGAGCGCCATATTCGAACTAAAAAACTAAGGAAAACTTAATCTGGAGCATAACACGGGGCTTCTTTACGTTTGCAGAGAGGCTCCACGTACCCTAGATCAGCTCTTGCACCTAGCTACGCCACACATTTAGCTATAAAAGCTTTCAGGGGTTAAAATGAGGCTTTCAACTTCAATAATATACGGACTGTCAAATATGCATGGTGCTCTGAAACTCATTGGCAAAAAGTTAAAGAGTGGTAAAGGTAAATAAGACGGTTATGAATCACGTAACAATGTAGGGTTTGATAAGTCGTCCTCGAGTACCTGTTAATAATTTATTTTTTCACAGAAAGTTCACTAAAATTCACTATTAACATGATTGATTACTACTGTACATTGACTAAAAGATTTATTATTAAACAATTATTAACAGGTAAATGAAACCATTTCCGACATCCACAGTGCTATATTATTCTGAACAGCCTTGGTAGAGATGGCGCCCGGTGCGGTCGCACCGTTCGCTCTACCTTAGGACCGGATCTGAAAACTGTCACTACAAACGAAGAACACTGTAACCGAGGTCAGCAATATTTTTAGCCCCTGAAATAATATCTTGGATGCATATGCTTATACCTTTTGTCCCTTTTCAACAAACTCAAAAAAGATAAGGTTATCAACTCGTCAAAAAAAAGAAAAAAAAAAATGTGTACAATTTCTAGATATTTACTTTCTTTTTTTTCAGTTTCAGGTTCCACGAAAAATGTACTAATCAGTTTTTACACTTCTTTGAGAGAAAAAACATTCCTAGTTGTAGAACATAATCACGTGATTAATTAATGTTTGAAAAGCTACAATACTGCAGAACTGTCATTACTCTTGTGGAAGTTGAACACACCACCAGGACACAAGGATAATAAAGAGTGCCCAAACTCAAAAAAGTGCACTATAACGACCAAACCTTAATATAAATAAACTTAGTAAAACTATGCATAAATAAAATTGTTGTTCAATGCATCGATCATAAGGAGGAGGCAAAGAGAAAATTAAAAATGTCGGTGATTCTTCCAGAAGCGGTCTCGATGCTTTCAAGAAAATTCCTGTGAGAAAACCGTAAGTTTTTCTCACGCTTCGTAGTTTTCCGTAGATGGTGAGTGAGAGGATGGGGGGGGGGGGTCGCTAATTGCGAGGACTGACTATATATCATGTCAGATTTGAAAGGATATCGCCTAAAAGGAAGTTCACGGAATACTGGACACTGAATGATTGGCAATCATCCTGGCAAGTGGACACTACACTGTATTTATGGGTGCAATAAAAAAAAAAGATCAAAGAAAATTAATGATGTTACAAAAGCATACAATTTACAGATATGTAAAATTCCTTTCCGAAAGCAAAAAATACTCATTTTTATGTTGATTTATGTTGCAAAGACGCAATAGCAGTCAAAAATATGCAGACCCTGATCAGACATAGAAGGGGCCCCGGGGCAAAAAAAAAAAAGGTTGTTTTGGGCCCCTATACTATTACAGACATTTTAACTTATTTGTGATTGTTTTCTATTTTCCCAGCATAAAAATGAAACATTTCAAAATAATTCTAAAATTAAATTAAAAATTACCCATGTATTTATACTCATTTAGAACAAGACTATGCATTTAAAATTGATTTTAATATTTTTTTTAATCCATTTGTATTATTAGCGTATGTGTGCGCTGAGTTCCACCTGCCAGAAAATTTTCTTTTCTTCATCATAATATTTTAAAAAATGCTAACTAATGGATATTTTGTGATAAGTACATATGGCCATAAATTTTCAATAACGCCTTTAATTTCTATTTTATTGATCTAGTCTTAGAAACCATTATCATTGTGTTAGAAAGAAGAACAGAAAATAAGTCTCGAAGCCTTTTTATTGTTACACAATTATGATATAGATAAAGGAAATTTAGCTTAATAAAAATTATTATTGCAGCATATATAAATTTAATATACAATAAATGGAGAGATTTGCGAGGCCTTTATTTTTCAGGGGCTCACGGGCCCACACGCCCGTGTGATAATGAGACTCTCCAGGCCCCATCAAAATAACCTCTGTTCAACTTTGGACCTCTCTTTCCTTCCTTTTTTGTCCTCTTTATGGCAGATTGGTGATTCTACAAATAATACTGAGAACGATAAAAAGAAAAAAGATGCACAATGTCAGGCTTCCGCTTCAGGCAAAGCAAACCCCCTACCCCCCCCCCTCGTGTGCGTGTGTCCCCTGCATGAGGGGGGGGCGGGGGAGAGATTGGGTGTCTTTCAAGCATCAGTTTCAGTTATGCTTGGAGTCAGAAGAGAGAGAAATTGCACCACGGGATCAATCGCCGGAAATGATGACACGGCAAAAGTAGCTTCCAAAATTCGCTACAAACTACTGTTTTTTTGTAGCGCGCTACACGCTACACTACTTTTTTAAAAAAAGTAGCGCGCTACACTACAAACTACAAAAAAAAGTAGCGGCTACTGTAGTTTCGCTAGCATTTTCGCCGATCCCAACCGCCCGCGCGAATACCGCGTCTGCGCATGCTCAGCGAGATCGAGAGACCGGAAACCGCACAAAGCTTTAAGGACGGTGCTGGCGCCATCTGTTCGGTGAAAATGTAGTTAGTTTATTATAGTGATAATGAATATATAGAGGATGACAATTATTGAAATGTAAATTTTATTACCAGATCGCAGAGGTAAGTGTTTTATTTTTATTTCTGATTGTATTTATTCTTATATGGTCTTTGAAATAAACATTTTCAATAATGAATATAAACAAATATACTGGTATTTTTCTACTTACATGTACTACATTTAAAAAAAAAAATTCGGTTGATTTAAATAAATTTGTAAGTATCAGGTATTTTTTGAATGTTTTAAAACTAAAAGTAACTGCTCTGTAATAATAAGATGCAATAAATAAGTTACATACATTGTTTTGTTTTTCTTTAAATAAATAAATAAAAAAAACTTTTAAAAAAATAAGCTGATAAATATATATTTATATATATAACAGGTAAGTATTAAATATATACATCCATTAGTTTTGTACTTTATTGTTTTTAAATATCTATCTGATCTATTCTTCTACACATGTCTCAAAAAAGTAATGAGATGTTTCATAATATTATGTTAGTTAATTTTGTATATATAATGAGAAATGTAATTGGGCATTATTTATTCTGTATTATACACACAGGAGTTTTATCAACAAGAACAAAATCTGTCTCACTTGGTACACAGATTAAAATTATGCAATTGCACCAAGGATTCAAAAAAAAATTCAGGAAGTGTTTACAATTAAAAATATTAATTTTTCTGCATCTGGTAACAGGAACAGTGCGGCATGGCAGTAGGTGCTGCTGATTATTTTAAACTCACAGATAAATCTGGCAAATTTTAAAAGTTTTTTTTTTCCAGAACATGAATTTTTTAATAATTATATATTTTTTAGATATTAAGTATTGCAGTTTTGAGGCCCAAGATTTTTTTTTTTTTTTTTTTTTTGTAGACGGGTTTTATTGCCCTATTCTATAATCAGGCCCTGATTGGACAAAAGGTAGCCGAGAGGGGGGGGGGGGGTTGTTACAAATCTGGTATTGGAATTTGAAAAATTGGTGACTTATTCTACATTTCTGTGGAATCTTGCATGTGTGCACATATGAATTTAAATTTGAAAAATAATAATGAAGGCATATTAATAAAATAGCATCCTACTATACAGCTATGTTGATACCTGACTCATTGACTGGAACAATTCTGGTTCAACCACTCCAAGATAAAACTCTTACCACCATCACTCTAAAAAGATTACAAAGTTCTGTACGACAAAGTAATAAAATCTATGTATCATTTGAAATTTTTCATAATAATGTATAAAAATAATCTGCACGATTCTAAAAATCTGAAAATCCACCTGTTCCCTAATTTTCAAACGAGTTTTCACTATTTTCATCTCTATTTTATTTCTGAGAGTTAAAATGAAGTTAATCATATGTGTGAAAAAATTAGGTGTTGCAAGTTATAATGGCAACATACTGAAGTCCTGGTCATCAGGCTTTGAATTGAAAGTTGCGATTCCAATTAGTTTACAATAGTTTTTCTCGATTACCAAGTTAACTCTTTTTGACAAATAAAATGATTTCCTCTGCATGAAATATTCATGTAAGAATGGATTTTCTTAGCAAAATACAATCTTTCAAATGTGAAAACTTTTTGCGCATTTATAGGAAAATGCAGTTTTGATTTCGGTATGTACCATAATAAAAATTGAATATGAAGTTATTCTTTTTTAAGTGGCAAAGATGGAATATATTGAGTGTAGACCATCTTTTCTAGAACCCATTGTAATTGCCTCCACACCACGATGGGCTTTGACTTCTAGTAAATATATAACTATGTAGCCTATGTAAATGCAAATGTTTTATTACTGTATTTCCTTTTAGATTTGGGTGGATAAATTATGCAGTGAAAGTCATGTAACATGAAGAGTATTAAAGACATATCCAAGATCTGGCGAATAGAAAACAGAGACATATTCCCACGAAGACTCCTTGACCATACAAGCAAGGTATCGTAGTAAAGAATATCATTCTGTTTTTTGTGTTTCGTTCATGTGTGCTCTACTGCCGATGTGTATGCAAGTTGTGTAAAATGGCTGCACAGTACGAAAAGGTTGCATGTTTTTATTGCAATGAGCAAGTTTTGATTGTAGTTTATTCAGGGAACGTTAAGGTCACAGATAAATTTTAGTTTCTGATCCTGGTGCTACAGATTGATACAGAAAATTCTTCTACTGTGGATGTCATTTATTCAATGTTTGTTTACGTTTTAAGCCTAATGGCCAACAGCTCGGAAAAGCTATTATAACTTATCAAAAAATTCTACTAGTAACCATCTAATTTGGACAGGAAGAAAGTAAACATATTTATTTAACATCATAAACATACATATTCACTTACATGAACAGACACAAATACATACGAAACCTTTCAAAGCGAGCATCTGTTACAAACTTATCCTTTGGAACAACCGATGATCACAGCACAGATAATGCCGATGTCCTTTTCTTCATTTACAATATAAACCCTTCTGGTTCATTTACAATATAAAAGTTTTACTAGCTGCTGTTATGACTTTTCCCATTTATTTCACACCAAAATCTACAAAATATAAGGGTTTCTCTGATAAAAAAATCATTTTTTAAATATTTTTTTTGCCACAACGTAATGCGGAACAATACAATTAAATTGGCGTGTTAACATTGTTTTACCTACACCAGCTGATTCAGAGGTGTCCTTTTTCCCGACATGAAAGGACCCCATTAACATGTGTAAAAGTCATAACTATGTCTTGCCAAAATTTGCTTTGTGGTCCTTAATCTTGCCTTGTGGATAACTAACAAGTTCCTTATTTACTATCGTATATAGATTGTATCACATGAATTTTATTAAAAATAAACTACATTGCACTCATGTTTTAATTCTTTTTTCAGATTTGTACAAGGTAGTAGGAGTAAGACAGCAGATCCTCTTAATTCAAGATTACCCAGCTGTTATTACCTTTATAAACCAGCATAACCATCCGATTCATTGTGCTGATAGCCTCAAACATAGAGACATGTCCGTAGATACAAAGGAAAAATTATGTTCGTTATTTCGACGGGGACACAATCCGTCTTCAGCTCATCATTCATTAAAAATGGATTTAATGCTAGAACACAGAGATAATTATTTTAAAGTTGCCACTGATTATCTTCCCACAGTATCTGTAGTTGATAAATTATATAAAAAGGAATTTTCACATGAGTATGGTAATTTTGAAGGAGCTAAAATGTTTCAAAAATTAGAAGAAATGCTACAGGAATACAACAGCAAAGGAAAATGCCACATAATTTGGAAAAATATGTTTATGCAAATAAATCTTTAGGAAAATAAACAAGAGTATGTTTTATAAATAATGCAAGAGTTTTATGTTTTATAAATAAACAAGAATATGTTTTAGAAATAATGCAAGAGTCTTATGTTTTATAAATAAACGAGAGTATGTTTTATAAATAATGTATGTTTTATAAATCTTTATTTTGTATACTTAAAATCGTCTTTTTTAATTATCTTTTTTAAATAAGAGTTTTATGTTTTATAAATCTTTATTTTATATATTTAAAATCGTCTTTTTTAATTAAGATCTAAATGCGCATGCATGCATGCAGGATAAATTTTTAAATTCAATCCTTGGTGGAAGAATACAATGCAAATTTTAAATAAATTTTACCTAAATCTAATAAGAGATGATATGTACATGCATGACAAAAAGTATTCCTCCACAACTGTATATATATATTTTTTTTCATTGTGCTCTGTGTTTGTGGTTAAATTTTCTAATTTACAATTTTGTGGTATTAAAATAAACTAGAAATAATTATGGTGTTACATAACCTATTTATTGCAAAATTAAAGTAAGCTTTTATGTGGTATTTCTCGTCTTAAGGGTAAGCTTTTAAGTTTTGAAATCACTTTTTTCTATCATCTCGTGTTGCATTTTACTTTAATTATTTATATGCTTTTACTTTTATGCATTTTTAAAGTAGGATTACACTCCTCTATAAGGGTCCTATGTAAGAAAAGAAACAATTTTGTTTGTGTTGTATGTTATGAAAAAACATACCTTCTGGCTCATAAATCAATTTAGGAAGCTTTCAAAAAAATTTTCAAATGCTTAAAAAAGAAAAAGAAAGTCACAGATTATATTGTAAAACATATATCACTGTAAAATGAGATGAAATTTTCTTTTAAAGTAATTATGTATGTGTGTGAATCACAATAAAAGTAAATTATTATTCCAAATGTTTTAAATTTCTTTTATGCATTCTATTCATATTCCTTTTATTTGAGATGTTTTTTGCTGTTTCCTAAGAGGAAAAAAATGTTTCTGGTTTATATTCTTTTTTCTCCAATAAAATAATTGAAAACTAAAAAATATTACTATATACTGAGTAAGGGTATTTTTGTTGCAAATCACTTCACTATTTTATATAAATTACCAGAATTGCATGTATCATTATTTCAAAATTTCTTTTGTATTAGTTTTGTTATGTTATTGCTAAATAAACTTTTTTTTTTATATATATAAAGACTACATTACTTGTGCTTTTGTATGTTCATAAGACACTATGTCAATAATTATGTAATGTTAATTTTGCAATTTTCTTTGAATGTTACTGCTGCTGAAAAACAATAGACACGCAGTAATAAGGGATTTTTTTTTTTTTTTTTTTTGAGTTCAATATAAGAATATTGTTTTAATACTAAAGAATACTCCAGTATTATAATACTATTACAATTTACTATTGTAAATAGTATAATACTGGCACAGTCAACGCTCCTTATATTGACCATACATTACATTGCTTTTTTTCTTTATCTGTGTGTTTAATGCAAAGTATTTTATCGGTGGTCAGTTCAGGAATTTTTTCTAGGCTCCCATTTTTGTGAATTTCAATACTAATTTTGCGAAATTCAACACTGATTTTTGTGAATTTTCATACCAATTTTTAATAAAGATCACTTTTTTGTTAAAATAATTGATACAGATTAAATTGTAAGGAAAAACAGACCCAGTTTTCGCTTGCATCGACCCCTGTTTATTGTAATTATATCATAACACCAGTTTTGTTAATAATCCCTGACTGTGTATACCAATATGCTGTATTTTTTTTTCTTCTTGCGTAAAAACTATCCAGTGTCATCTTATCCAAATTCAACAGACACTCATTTTGTAATTTTTCCAAAAAGAACATGTTCCCAAACATTAACTTGAAATGACTTTAGTGCAGTTGCGGGTACATCCTTCTCTTGACTACAGGTAAACCTAAAAATTTCTCGAGTTGCTAAAGAGTTTAACCTGTTGACTCTCATCATTGAAAAGGCACAATGAAGAATACTTCTTAACCGATGTAGCTTCCAAACATGCGTCAAAGATAGAAGGTGAGTCTGTAGCATTTTTTCAATGATGGCAATGAAAAGGTTAAACATGGGTTCAAAATTACAAATGAATTGGGGGGGGGGTAAAGGAATGACCCATCTCTGGTAAAAATCATTTATCTTCTTCTTGAAATTTTGTCATGCGAAGCTCAGATGTAGTCTTCAGTGTTACGGTAAAACTTTTGATAAAGGAAAAAAATTAACTAACCACAGACTGAAATATATGTTTAATTTCATAAAATTTTATTTGTAATACCAATGATAAAAGTAATTTGAGTATTGAGTTGGAATCTTAGATATAAAATTTACCTATTTTTATTTATTGTTACTTTAAAATTTACCTATTATTGTTACCACCCACTCCAAATAACAAAACATTTCTTGCTTCATACCTGCTTCATGTATATGCAAATAATATAATTGCAACAATGAATTTTAAAAAAAATATCTGTGTAAGTTTCATAAGCGTAAAGTTTTCAAAATTATTGGGAGGGGCGGGCCCCACAACCACATATATTCACGTCAGTGGAGTAGCGAAGGGGGGGGGGGTTATACCCCCCATGAGGAATTTTTTGCCATACAAAATGTATATTCCTCACTCCCTTATCATACACCAGTACCGTATACATATATGTGAGTTGCAGAAGTCGTACCCCACCCCCTTCCCCATGAAAAATATCTGGCTACGCCACTGATTCACGTACATATAACTTACTCTTAACTGCCAACTAGTACGGAATAACCACTTTTTCTACATGATTTTTTGGCTTAAAATATAGCAAAATTTTTGTGCTGCGCACTCGAGCTGGTTACTATTTTGAAAAAAATAATTTAAAAATATACTGTTTGCAAAAAGTGGTTAATTATATTCCGTAGTAGTTAGCAGCTATGACTTACTATGTATAAGTGTAAATTATTGGAGGCGCCCATAAAGTGGCTCTATGGGTCCATAGAATTCTACACCTATGTAAGGTAAGTATCCATGTTAGTATCTTTCTGCCATGTTATAAGTTAAAAATAGAAGCAAAGAAAAAAAATCCAATAGGAAAAAAAAACATTTTCGATGAGATAGTGCATTTTAGACACATCTGAACTTTTCTTCATTACATACTTTACATTGCATAATCTGATTTTAATTAACCAGAGCCTGGCGAGGGCAGCTTATTAGTAACCTTGTGTGTTACATGGCGTCACAATGAATACTAAATCATGATTGAAACCAAAAGAAGAAAATTTTTAAAAGTACAAGTAAAGGTTTTTTTTAAACGTTTGTAAATGGCGTAAAATACATTTTTTTATGTCAGTATAAATTAGTTTTCTGTATTTAGTGGTAAATTATTGGGTGGGCTCAGCCCCTATTCACAATTTATTGGGGGGAGGGGCTCGAGCCCCACGGGCCCATATAACTCTACGCCTATGGTAAGTTTACACCAAATTTGAAATAGAAAAACTGTGGATTATGCAATATTAACTTAAAATGCACAAATAAAAATCAAGACTAAATTATTAGAAATTGAGCATTTCATAAAGTTATTAAAATTCATTTGATTTAAATAATTTCTTAAACCTAAGAAGCAAAAACTTTAAATCTGTTTAATAATACTAATGTGAAATATTGTTTTTTTTTAAATAAAAAATACCTTTAATAAAAAATTCAGAAATTTACATTAAAAAGCCTTAATTTACGTTTCATATGTAAATTAAATTTATAATTTAACATTTTTATGCTTTTATTTTTCATCAGCTAAAGCAAAATTGAAGATCTGGTAATAAAATTTACATTTCAATATGTGTATTCTTCAGTCACTTTTATTTGATTATTATAAAATAAACTAATTTTCATTAACTAAAATTATGTTACATTAAAATGAGCGTTGAAAAATATTCATTGAAGATAATAGATAATGTAATTTATTGATTAATTCATTATCACTATAATAAACTAACTACATTTTCACCGAACAGGTGGCGCCAGCACCGTCCTTAAAGCTCTGTGCGGTTTCCGGTCTCTCGATCTCGCTGAGCATGCGCAGACGCGGTATTCGCGCGGGCGGTTGGGATCGGCGAAAATGCGTTTCGCTACAAGTAGCGCGCTACTCCCCAGCCCTGGCTTTAGACAGATAAACAGAAGCTTACTAGATAAACAGAAAGCTATAAACAGAAGCTTACTAGAGAAGATCATTGATTTTATAAATTGTCCCCAATTTTTATTTCAGAATTGGGACCACTCGGGACCTTCGCTATTAGTAACGGGCCTGCGCGTGTATTTCGATGAGTCATCCAAAGAGGCCTACGGATGCTCGCGTCTTCCGGTATACATCAAGCAATTTTTAAGCTTTCCGATGCTTTGAAACGTTATTAACCCATTCGTGCCTGGATATTTTTGCGACTTTCTACGATTTTTGCCAACACCAGCAGTAATTGATAAATTTCTGATGTCAATTTTTTGAACATGGGATGATTTTTTTTTAAATCATTATGTATAAAAATTGAAATGTCAACATCCTACTTGGCCATAATAAAATATTTTGTGGAATTGAGGTTCAATACTCGCAAATAAAGGCTAGGAAAAATATATAACGTTTTCGACTGATAGCGAAAATGCCGTCCCAAAAAAAGGACGCTAGGCATAAATGGGTTAAATGTAGTTTTAAGTAGTGATTGCGTTACTAATTCAAGTACGAACTCCTTAACAGTTTCTTTACTATGATACACGCGGACATTAAAGTAAATAGATGCATGTAATTTGAAGGAAAAACAAAGTAGTGCTCACTCTCATGATTCATTATTTTAGCTTGAATTTTAATATACATGAAAAAATTAAGCTGACTTTTAGTATACATTAAAGTAAACGAATACACAAATGATACAGACATTTTTATGCATTTCTTTATACTGAATGTTTAAGTTTCACATTTTCAAAGCAGTTACAACCATTATTACTTTTAAAATAAATTTAACTAGTAGTTATTAAATTTTCATTTATTAAATATTGTTCGGTTAATATATTAACAAAATATATGACGAGGAGCTGAAATAGAATTTAAAATATTTGATATTTACAATTCACGTATACAAAATTTAAGTACTGATATACTATTTAATTTTTAATCTTTTGTAAGTCGTAGGTATCAGAAGAATGTTTGCTATAATTATAAGTACAACCTGTGCACTGCAAGTCCTTGGTATTTACATGAAAAATAATGTAAATTAATTTAACGAGAAACATTTAGAATGAATTACAAAATAAAAAGTGTCCCATAAATAGTAGTACGAACTTAAAGGGGAGATAAAATATATCAAAAGGATTAAGAATAACGTAACAGTGTATGATAAAACACGTTTGTTAACTGTTTTTATTTTGGTTAGTTCAAATGAGTTTATTTATCGAAAATTTTACCATTCGAAATGAAAATGATTTATAATTTTCAGTGTTAGTTCCATATACTTTTTCTTCTCCAAAGAAAAATTATAAATTTTAGAAAACCATACTAGGAAATACCATTAATATTCCAACACCTTTTTTTAAAGTTATTATTAACTGGCGATTGAAAACAAATGTTTTCGTCCCTGCATTGCTGTATATTAGGGTTATAGCTTTAAAAAAAAAAAAAAAAAAAAAAAAAACCTGCTCCACGGACTTTGAATACAAATTAAGATAAACTAACAGCTCTAGGACTTGAAAAATTTCAAGATCCCTTTTCACAAGTTGCGCAAAACAATGTAGTAAGCTAAAAACAAACGAAAGAGTGAATTAATTACTTTTTATTATAGCCATTATCTAAATGGAACTTTGAATTTGAGTATGATGAACGCTTATACAAAATATTAACTTCAATTTAAGTTTCTACATAAACATGTGCAAAAATTAATAACATATTTTACAGTACTTCTGCACTGAAACCAATATCACACATTTAGTTGCATTTATAATAAATGATAAATGACATTTTCAACTGAAAGATTTAAACAGATAAGAATGTCTAACTAGTATTACAACACACGCTTATTTACTAGAATAATAAACTACCCAAGTTAAACGATTTCAGATTAAAATGATTTATAAATAACACATGAATATTAATTCACAGAACATGCTTTATATCCTATAAATTTGTAGAATTTCTAAATACAAGTGTACACTTACCTTTACATTCAGAACTTAAAGTTCGAATTCTATGATTGAATTCCTTGATTTATTTCCATAAAAAAAGCACAATCTTCAAAAAATTATTACCTACATCTAAAACACCTTGTCATTAAATCATTATGACAAAACTATAACAAAATTGTTTTTTAATTATAAAATAAATTAATGTTTATAATCCCAAATCGCATAAAATCGAACAGCGCAAATGTAAATATTAGGCCTCAATGTTTCACTCATTTCTTCCGGTGGCAACGAAGAAGCAGGCCCGGTTGCTAATAACGACGGCCCCGGACCACGACGCTAATTTGTCCCCAATTCTTTGTTCTAAACTGTGGTCACCTCAAAGGGTGTTCCAGCAACACCGCACTAGAGATAATGCCTTCGGACTGCGTTTTTATGTCAGAGTTGTTACTAGCAACTGTAGGAAGAGCGTGTGATGAGACCTGGGTTTGAACCCAGGGACTTATGGGTGGTAGAATGAGGCACAATACGGCTAGGCCAAAAGGTATCCCAACTGACTGGCCTTCAATTGCCGGGTGTTGTGTGCGCAGAGGTAATCTCGTGCCACCACACAACTCCCCCCCCCCCCTAGAGAGTCAGTCGGAGGCTGACGAACGATGTTCCAAGCGTTATGGAACGCTGCCACTTGTTGTGAACTTTGTGAGGTCGCTGCCACTCGTGGACTTTTGTGAGGTCGCTGCCGCTCGTTGCTGAAAGAACCGAACGAGAGATGGAAGAGGTCGGTGCTGGCGCCATCTGTCATTATTGGCCAGAAGGAGAATGCGTAATCGTTTTCCAGGTCATCAATGTAGGAAGAGCGTCTGGTGAAAGCTGGGTTTGAACCCAGGGGCTTGTGGGTGGTAGAATGAGGCGCAATCCGGCTCGGCCAAAAGGTACCCCAATTGACCGGCCTTCAATTGCCGGGTGTTGTGTGTGCGGAGGTGATCTCAGGCCAGAGAACTTTAGCGCCTGGGGACAACTGATGATTTTGCGCCCCCTCCTATTTGACAAAATGCAATGGGGAAGGTTATAGAATATACAATTTGGCGGAATTTGGATCCTGCGTCGGAGGACAGATGTCCCTCCACCCAGGCGTGTAGCCAGGAAAATTTTTCGGGGGGGGGGGATATGCGCCTGGAAAAAATTTCGGGGGGGGGGGGTATATCCCGATATCCCCCACCCCTGGCTACGCCCCTGCCTCCACCACTGTCTCATGTGACAGAGGTTCAGCCGATGCGCTGTCAACAATTAGTCTAGTTAACCTTTGTGTGCAACTGCCGACAGACCATCGGCCGAACCTCTGTGACGTCTGAATGCAGTCCAGAGGAATCATCTTTAGTGTGGTGTTGGTCCGAGGAATGTAAATGTGGTGTTACGGCCAATTATCTGAGCGAGGGATCTAGGGCAAGGAGGGGGGGGGGATTGCCTTCCGTGCGGGACTTTCGAAGGGATCCTAACCCGTATTTACGCGAAGTTTCATAAAAAGTCACAGAAAACTCCCAGCGGTTATGTCGGCGGACGCGACCTGGTTTTGAACCAAGCATCTTCCGTCTCCCAGTTGAGAGCGCAAGCACACGGCAATCTTTGGAGAAATGCAAAAATGGAGCGATTTATCCGACATCTAAAAGAGTGTGATCATTGGATCTCGGCCAAAGCCGGAAGGATTTCTGAAACGGGTAGTTTTCTAAACTGTTCGCGTACCGCCGTGGTAAAAGCATACCATTACAGGCAAAATGGCATTATCCAAAATTAGCGACATGGCAAATGTGGTGAACAACGTTCCATAAAAGACAGATTTGAAATACGGCTGCGGTAATGCGGTTGGGCGTAAAGCTAAGGTGCCTATTTCTACTTGTGTTCCTTGGGCACGGACCCCTAAATGTTAGAAGTTATTATATACTACATAATCTACCCCCAAGTGCTCCTGCTATTATCAGGGACTGCCTGGGAGTTTTCCTAATATTCTATTTTACTTGAAATATTCCATCATTTCACAAAAGGATAATCAACCTTACTCATTTACTGCACTCAAATGATTATTAAATTGAAAAACAATAATCTTATAAAGGCAGTTATAGTAGCTTTTTTCTTACGGCGCTGCTGTTTAGATTATGTTTGCGAAAAAATGCTGAAAAACTACAAATTCAGAATAAATTTGAGGCAGCACGAGATCGCAAACGCGCACACTACATCTCGGCTATTTGGAACCTTTTGCCTGGTCGGACAACGCCTTAATCTATCTCGCAGGATCAAAATCAGTCCATGCCATGCGCTTCTCTTCAGTGATGACCCAGATGGTCATCATGCTGAACGCATTTGACCGTTCTGAGCACGCATTTCTCTTGAACTGAGCACGCATTTCTCTTTCTCGCCTTCAATGACAGATGGCTCCAGCACCGATCCCATTCATCGCTCGCTTTTTCAAAGTCCACATACAACGCGTGGCAATGTCCATAACGCAAGGAACATCGTTCATTAACCTCTGACTGACTCTCGCAGAGCGGAGTAGTGCAACGACACGAGATCGCAAACGCACGCACTACACCTTTGCCGGGAAAATGACTACCGTTTGTCCGGTCGGATAACGCCTTACCACGTGGAATTTGCAGCAGTGGCGGCCCGTGGTCAAAACTGTTAGTGCAGCCGGAAGCATATGAGCCCCCCCCCTTTCCTCCGGACAGGATTGGAAAATCTTTGTTACTGAATTCAAAAGCTGTCGGATTAAGCCCTCACAGAAGAAAAAAAAAATTACATAAAAAATGTAAGAGATCCTATTTTACTTCCATAACATGGACATAAATTTCAACCAGCCGCTCTTATCCTCAAAATTGCATTAATCTGTGTCTGATTCGAAGTTTCCTTAGAATTTTCTTTTCTAACGATAACTTGAGAAGAAGAGAAAAAAAAAGAAAACTTACTTATTTTTTATAAGTCAAATCAATCCTCCTTTCTTTTAAAGATGCGAATCGGTCAGCGATGTCCCCATAAAAAGGCGTTGTTTTAATTCAGATATCAATAATTTTAAAAGCTCTTTAAAATTTCCCATGTTTAAAGAATTTTCTCGCTCGCCATGTCCTCTAAATGCGAGTTCTTGCTTACTTAAAAACAATACTGCTTTGATGGGTAATTGTCCATTCATAAGCGTCTATTCAGGCTTACCTTCTTGATAAACTCAGCAATATAAAGTCGAGAGTTTTCCAAACATTTATTCTCCTTACCCCCTCCCTCACTTCTCGTGCGAGCCAATCAGTTAGTCGAGTTCTCAAGTTCAGCCGCCGTTAAAAAATCTTTCATCTGCTGTATCAGCTGTATACTCCCTATGCCGGAGAGGCTGCTTACGTAGTCGTTGTCATGGCAACAGTGCTGCCAATTATCTTTTCAGCGCTCTGGGCTGAACCAAAGATTTTCCCAATTGAATTGCGGGAAGATTAAAGTGCTTTATTTCTGAATGAGCGATCCGGCCACAATACGTTTTTTTTTGTTTGTTTTTTTTCGGAGATTTTTTAAATTTACCATAGGAATTCCACAATTCTAATCTGAATTTAGGAAAATTAGTAGAATAAATTGTTTTAAAGTATGTGCTGATAATTTCAAGTGCAGCCCGGCTGTACTTGCTGTATCCCACGAGCCGCCACTGATTTGCAGGATAAAAACCAGTCCTCGCCACAAGCTTTTTAAACTTAATCTTGAAAGCCTCGTCATGATGAAATATACAAGATAGAGGGGACCGTTATCATAAAATCATTAAAAGAAAGAGCCCAGACAGCACAGCAAACTTGCAGCAAGCTTGATTTATCAAGTCAATAAGCTTGAAAATTTCAAGCGTGTAAGCTTAATGCAAGCTTGAATCAAGTGTTCTAGTTTACACTTGCCCAGCTTGCATTAAGCTTGACATTTCAGGCTTAGTTTCAAGTTAAAAAAAAATTCCTAAAAAAAAATTTCCTAAATACACGGGGGGTCGGCCGGCGAACTCGCCCCACATATTTTACTTTGCCACGCATTTTCCCCCTCTACGCTGAAATTTCAATTTAATTTAATCTTTTCCATCAAGTGTTCGTGGCTGGAATAGAACCCGGGACCTTTTGGTTGGGAGTCGATCGCTCTATCCGTTCAGCTACTAAGCTTCACGCAGATATGACTAAAGTTTGAAGTGACTTATCACGCCGTTTTCTCGCCAGATTGATATTGGGCGATGTGTTATTTGTTTCTTTTATTTTTCCATGGGATGCATCAAAATTAAAATAATGTTATGTGTGATTTAGAGACTCTACTAATAGGGAAATAAACATAATACAAACTTAAGAGCAGCACACGTTTTAAAACTTTCAGTACCGCAACACTCATGAGCTATACTGCTGGCCAAAATTGAGACAAACGACTGATTTTGAAATCAATTTCGTAGTATAATTGTATTTTATTTTGAAGAATTTCCATATTTGGAAATATAGAATAGGTTTATTTACTTAAACACAAATTTTGTGTGAAGTAATCTGAAATCAAAGAAACAGATAGTTAAACGTTACTTCGAAATGCTATATCACAGTTGCTAACATGTATGGAATACAAACACTTTAGTCATTTTTGTAAATATTTCTTAAAATAACAAATAATTGAAAAATTTTGCTATTTTTTAATGCTAAAAATTCTCTTTACAAATGTGGTTAGTTATTTTCCTACATATTGGTATGCTATATCGATATAGAGCATTTCGAAGAATTAAAAATAAGTTTAAATTAATTTGAATTATTTTCATTGTTCATACTTTATAATTAAAAAAATTATTTAACTTCTGAATTTTTTTTTTTATCCTTTGTAATTTTATTTTAAAACTACAAAAGTGTAAGATGTAAGATTTTTGGGCCCTAAAATCTGTAGGCCCTGGGCAATTGCCCCGTTTGCCCTGCCGGTAATATGGCACTGGTAATATAAAATAAAACACATCTTTTACGAACTTTCAGCAAATTTGAGGACTCTAGACAATTAATTTCCATTCTCTTTCACAGATGGTGCCATCACTACACACTTAGAAAGCTTAAATCAAGCTAAAGCCAGGCTTGCATTAATACGCATAGGCGTAAAGTTTCCAGAATTATTGGGGGGGGCTCGGGCGTCACATATAATGTATGCGTGTATATATATATATATACACACGCATATATATACGCATATACACACACACACACACACACACACACACACACACACACACACACACACACATACATATATGTAATAATAAAATAGCCTTTGGCAATTTAATCTAATTTAATTTAAAGTCATCTGAAAAACAATCTTTAATGTCTGAAACAGAGTACTTCACTGTAAGGTTTGTTTCTCGGCTAGACAAATATTACGTTCAGAGACAATTTTTGAGAGCATATAAGAATCAAAAGTGCAAATTAAGCTAAATTTGCAGGCATTTGCGGTTTCTGGTGGCCGAACCTAAAATTCTTGGCCTAAATAAGTAAATGACATCACTTTAGAGAGCCAATATCGCAAAAATCGCGATTTATGGCTCAGCTCGTTTATAAATCACGATTTAAATCCCAGTCTAAACTCATTAATCGAATTTATTAGCTTCAGAATAATGACATTTTAAGACTGAAATGCGTCGAATAATTGCATTTCAAAGGTCATACAGAAATTACGACAGAAAATCATTTTTTCCACTCTAGAAATAAACTTTTACATACAAAATCATAGATAGTCCCTGATTTTCTTTCTTTAAAGATATCTCTGCGACATCGTATGATGAAAGGCTCAGATTTGGTACATCACTTTATGAGTGTACGAGATACATTTTACTAATAGGAAATTACGGGGTCGTATAAAAATTTAAAAAGAGTAACTTTTTGAAAATAGACGAGAGGAATTTTTTCTTAACGGAGAATTTTTCCGACCTTATTTGTAACATTTTCCCAATTTATATTGCCTATACTTATCTTTAACAGATAAGAATTAAACAGGGTCGCCACTGGTCAGGGAGAACAGGGAAAGCCTGGAAAAGTGTGGGAATTTCATTTTGGCAAAAAAGTTCAGGGAGAAGTCAGGGAAAATTGCAAATTTTAGCCCAAAACCTGGAAAATCATGTAATTTGGACTGGAAAATCAGTGTTTGTAAACAAACAACGTTTAACCTTACTTTAGGAAGCTAAAAATATTGAAGAACGTATGCAAAGTAGGCATTATAAACATAAAAATTAGTCTGGATTTTTATCGCATGATGGTCTGGAAAACCTGGAAAAGTCAGGGAATTTTTTTTTCAGAAATTGAGTGGCAAACCTGATTAAAGCCTGTTCAGAGGCAAATATGTTCGGAGGCAGAAAAAATCTCCAAACATTTACATGCCCAGTCGGACATGTAGCCTAAAATAATACATGCCCGAACAAAAATTTACAAGCCCGAAAATTACTACATTTTATTGCTCTATAAAATTTACATTATTCAGACTGTTTGCATTGAAAGGAAATGTTGCAACCACAAACCAAATCCGTATGATATATGAACCAGCATATTAAAACTATTTTATGAATCACTTTTGATCAATTTTTTACATGCCCGATCAGGCACATATGGCTAAAAAAAATACATACTTGTTGAGAATTTTACATGCCCCCGGCATATCGGGCAATAGATTTTTCCGGGCTTGTATATCTCCCAATTTTTAAGGGGTCTTAGGAGGATAAGGATTAAAAAAATCGATATTTTCAATTTTAATTTTATTTGAGAGCTCAATTATATCTGAGCATTTTGACCCCAATTTTATGCAATTATTCCAACTAGAACCGGTGATAAACATAAAAACATTTTATGAATGTTTTATATTTGAACACAGTAAGGTAACTTTAAACTGCGTTTTCTCAAAACACATTTTTTTTTTTCTGAACTATCTGTACGATAACAAAATTTCTATGATTCGCATCTTCACAAAACTTTGTATAGTTATAGCTGGCGTCAGTATCTATAGAATAATTTAATATTAAAAGTGAAAGTGAAAAACTTTTGAAATTTTAGCAGAAATATAAGAGAAAAAGTAATTTTTTTTTTCAAATTTCACTTTAAAATAAAATTTAAAATTCTAAAACTAAAAAGATAATATAAAAACTAAGAAAGTTAGAGCTCGGTGGGGGGGGAGTGGGGACTTGGGATTGGGGGTAACCGGGGATTTTCAAACGGTATCATTAAAACTTTGCGTTATGTAGGACCTTTATGGAGGAACGTAATTCAACGTTAAAATAAAACTATACTCGCAGCCTGCATGCATATGTTAGGCAACGTCTGCGCCATAATTAAATGTCAAAAATAAAAATAGTAAATAGAAAAATTTTAATATATCGCGCTTTGAAACGAACTTTGTAATTTTTAAAATGAACATTTTCAGCACCGTGAAGACATTTCAATTTTTAAATAAGCACCGGATTAAAATGCCACTTCTAATAATAATAATCGTGAATTTCTTAGTTTATTTCTACAGTAAATTTTAATCAAAATATCGTCTCCCTGTGTTGAAAATAGAGCTGGAATAAATGAGTTAAAATTATGGCGTAATTTTTACGTATCTTAAAGCATTTGACGTCATAGATCCTCACTTGCGAATTGAAATTCCGATATCCCATTTAAAAACTCGATTGATTGAGAAAACCCTTTTTTCTAATCCTTTCTGTGGCAACAACCAAAGATAAATTCTCGTGCCGTGATCGCAATGTAATGAATGGCGTAAGATCGCGTTCATGCTATTAAATTCTAAACATTAGGCTGCATTAAAATTCATAAAAAATCATCTAATTTACATAATTTTTTCGTTTTTATTTTAAAAGAGGGAGAAAAGAATGTTTCACGATTTGTCAAAATATCAAAAAGTTATGACGGATAGAATTCAAGATGCGACAGTTTTAAAATTATTTTACGAAACAATTCGCCGAAGCAAATGCTTAGTAAAAAAATTCCTAAAAATCGGTAAATCATGTTACGTATTCAGAACAAACTGTTTTTAAAAGAAAATTTTCTCCTCTATCCGATGATACAAATGCCGTTTTGCTGCGAGCGTAATTTCCGCCGTCATTACGAATTAGATGAGAAAAAATGCCAAAAATCGCATAAAACATAAAATAAAAAAAAATCTAGGTCGAATTTTGAAAAAATCGCTTCGAGGTGCACAACTACATATTTACATCTTCCCGAGTACCAAATTTGGTGTTTCTAGGTGTAGCCGTTTGTCCGTAACGCTGCCGACACACACACACACACACACACACAGACACCTTCTTTTATAATAAGTAGAGATTAACATAGAGAACCCTTAAGAAATTGGAAATCTAGAATGAGAGTCAATTACACTATGATTTATTTCATTTCTATCAAAGCATCAGGCCCGGACTGGCCAGGGTGCCCGACTGTCTGCAGACGGGTGGGCCCCCGACCCCTCCCTGTTGAGGGCGCGCCCCCAAACAGAAAAAAGAAAGAAAATTTTAAAAAAGTGCTATACTGATAGCACTTGAATGAAGTTTGACACATAAAAAATTTTTTGCAGCTGCAATGGCACCCCAGAAGGCTTCAAAACACTGCATTTTAAATGTAGTTCTCAAAAATTTTTGAGTGAGGGTTCCCGAATGAACAAGGGATTCATTAATATGAATGACTCATATTAATGAATAGATCAATATTTTATGAATGCATTCATTATCAATCATAATTAATTAATAATAACACCATACCTCCCCCCATACCCCAAAAGTTAACACATCCTATTATTTATCGGTTGCACAATAACCCGCCCCCCCCCTTCTTTTGAGACGGGCGGGCCTCTACCCTCCCAATCCGGGCCTGCAAAGCATGATCATCTATCGAGCCTATTCCATATTCTGATGTTGATCGAAAAGTCCTCCATGCTCTACATTTTTAAACGACATAATGAGATTATTGTTACTAGTTTTTATTTGTGGTATTTACGGCAACACAAACTAATTCAGCTTGTAGGAATCAGAAATTCAACAAACATTTTTCCACACATCTGGAGTTTTTCCTTTCCCCTTAAAAAAAAAAAAAACTACTTTATTACATAGTTTGATAACACATTAGTGTTACAACACTGTGCAAGACCAAAAGTAAGAACATAAAATACAGTACGCTATACAGTACACATTTTTCAAGCAAGAACGCGCTTCTTTTTCTGCTAACTTCACTATTTTGACATTTTCTCCTTAACTGAAAGAGAACATTTTTTTTGGCGCTTTGTGATTCATACTTGAAAATAAATGAAAGTTTGTGATTTGTTTCTTTTTTAGATAAGTTAAGTTGAAATATCGAGTAAAAAGATAAGAGTAGCTTGAGAACCTCCAAAACTTGGGTTCTTTTTATTTTTCGAGCATGTACCATGTAAGGAAAGTATTGCAATCATGAAAAAATTCGACAGCGATTTTGATGTGTTAACATGTTTTGAGGTTTTCTGAATTCACGTCTGCTATTTTAGGGTATGTATGTACGTGCTTATGTATATAAATACGTGTAAGTGAACACGATAGCTCCTAAAAGGTGTATTCGATTGCGTTCAAATTCTGTATAAATATTTATAGATCACCATCGTACTATCGATATTGACTTTGGTGTATATGGTATATATAGCTTTTTTACAGGACTACGAAAAAGAATTTTGTACATTGCAGCGTATAAGTACAAATTTGTGAAAGTGAGCTAGCTTTTAAACGGTACATTCGATTGAGCACATATTGGGTACGTATATTATAGGTCACAGTCACATGAAATCCAAACATTTTGGTTTATATAATTTGTTCACAGAATTCTTTTACATTTAAAGCCTATGGACATAACTCCTTTATAGTGCTAGTGTCTAAATGGTGCAATTAAATAAGCTTAAATTGGGTATGTATCGTATAGGTCACCGTCACACAACCTGTTTTGATTCTAGTGAGTAAGTAGGATTTATAGTTTTGTACAAGGCTACAACGAAGAATTACGGCCGATAGACAAAAAATATTTAAAGTGTGCTAATGTGTACCTGGTGTCTTCGATTGAGCTCAAATTAGGTACGCATATTGTAGGTCACTGGCGTACATACTGTAAATATTTTGGTGTGTGTAAGACTTAGTTTTTTACATGGCTACAAAAAAGTATTCATATAAAATGCCGTCTAGATTAAAATATTTGAACTCAAAATCTTCTAGACAATAGCATAATTCATTGATGAAAGTACCGAATTATTTTTTTAATATCCTAAATTAATGACATATGTTTACACATTTAAAAAAAAAAATACTGAAATACCATATTATAATTTCCACCTTTGCTTTTTGCTGAATTATTCAGATTCAAATAAAGCGGAAGGTGTAGACGCTCGAGGAGGCACTCCGCCGGAAAGGGTCCTTGTCAGGGCCGGTAACCGGTGCAGGCGGTTGTGAGGCCTCCATTTATCCGTCCAGTAGAGTATCATGTATACGACGCCTGGCATAAACTCAGAACCTTGGGTGAAACGAATAACTGGTCCTACGAATTTTGGAAATGCTACAACTCGAATGGAGACCCTTCTACACCCGGAGACCCTATCACCCCCAGATAATTCATAAGCATTGGAAGAAGCTGAACAAAGAAAGTCCTAATCAAGACTTCGATGAGCAGTTCCCTGCACTCCCTCCTTCTTCTCCAAGAAAAGCACTGAATGAAGCTAAGAAAATGGACATCAGCCATCCCACAGTTCCCTGGACGCCTGCAGCCAGCTCTAAAGTAACTACTATTCCTCCTACCTCCCCCTCTACTGCTACTGATAGGCGAAACTTAAATTCTACTATTGAGGACCCTAACTTCCAACTTGTAACGAAAAAAGTCAAAATTTTTCATGAAGAAACCTCTACTAATTTTACGACAGTAAATCCTTTTAGTCCTTTAGAGACTTATGTTAACGAAGTAAACGAAAAAGATCTGCCCCCTGATGAAGCACCTAGTTCTTCAGAACTTCGTTCCAAATATCCTAAGCCCATCATTCTCCCTAACCCTCCAGATATGCATCCAATAGTTAAAGACCTAAATGAAAATATTGAGGCCGAATTCCATGCCACCCTAGCAAAGAACTCCCTTAAAATATGCCACCATAATGCTAAGTCCAAAACCTTAATAGTTGCTCACCTCTCTAAAAACCAAGTTAAGTTTAGTAATAATAAGTAAGTCACCGTTGCATCAAAATGTGTTGGTTAACTGGTGATTAATGTTTATGACGGGCGACATGACTCATTATCAAAATTATTTTTTTTATTTTACTATGCTATCTTGTTGAATCAACCAAACAATTGCTTGAAAGTTTCAGGCATAGGTCTAGTTAAACTTATCAATTCATAAAAATTAACATTTTTATTTTAGTGCTTTTATATATCTAAATTTAATTTGAGGAAATTCAATGTCAGGTTTTTTGTGTGTATGAGTTAATAAGACAAATTCAGCAAGGCAATCAAATTTGCTTTTGTGTTCATGATAAAATGAAAGAAATGATAATTATGAAAGATAGATCTTTTTCTAAAGTAAAAAGAAATATTTGCTCAAACTTTTCATTGTAATGAGATCTAGTTTATTTGACTTATCGTGTTTATTCGCATAATAGTCGCATCCCTATTTTAAAACAGAAAAAATCGTCAAAATATTTTCCCCACATAAAAGTTGCAGCTGTGCATATTTGACCTTCATCTAGAAACTTAATTTTAAAAGAATCTAAAAAATTATTATGAATTGTGTATTGTGTTAACAGAATTTTTTTGTAAAAATGTTCGCAAAGATTATGTGTGAATTTTATGTATGAAAATGTACCATCAAAAGAAAAAGGGCTCTTTTTTTTGTGTGTGCAACTGACAAAAAGACTATTTAATATACAGAACATGATCTGGAAACAATTTGTAATTTCCTAATTCCCTATAATGTACTTTTACACCCATATTGTTTTAGCATAAGAGTGTGTAGTATTGTGTAGTAGATTTTCCCTCATAATAGTCACACCTAGACTTTCACAATGAAAAATTGGAAAAAAAGAGTGACAATTACATGAGTAAACGAGGTAATAAAAATCAAGGTTGCAGTTCACATTTTAAAAAAGTTAAATGGAATTCTCGTATTTATTTTACATGTGTGGTCACATTGATATTCATAACTTGTTTTGGTGTATAGTTTCAGATTTAATGCTAATTTTAATCAGTTTGAATTACAAAAAATATTAAAAGGATGAGAAAATATTTCACAATTTTCATTCTAATACGATATGTACTAAGTGAAGAGAGGTAAGTTTTGAGGTTCAAGCCCACCAAAATTTTCCATATCATGATAATAAAAAAGCAGAATACTTCATTTTAGAAAATTACCATGACAAACTGGAATTAAATCACAATCTTGTTTTGATGCAACACAGATGCTATCAACAGACTACTTGGGATTTTCATAAAACAAATAAAATATAGACTAGCACATGTGAAAACATTATATTAAACTGCAAATTAGCTATAATTGAGTCAAATAAACTAGACAGTTTGCTATAAAGAAAATGTTTGAGTAGATACTAATTTTATTTTATCATGAACACAAAAGTGATTCTGATTGCCTTACTAAGTTTTTCTAATGAGAAAAAAAAACTGATATTGATTCACACAACAACACTAAAATAAAAATGCAAATTTTAATAAACAGATAAAGTAATTAGATTTACCACTGAAAAAAATCTTTTGACAAAATCAGAAAACCCCAAATGAATTAGTAAAGTCTTCCAGTTGATATCATCATTACCCATAGCGGAGGGGAAAAATATATTCTAAATTTCACAATGACTTATGATTTTTTATATCTAATTCCCTTTAAAAGGTGTTTTGAGATATGTAAATTCCAACAGACACCTACTAAAGAAAAACTATGCTGAGTAGAGAAAAACACTTTAGAAGCTGGTCTGCTATACACTTAAAATATTGCTAAAGCTCCCAGAGTTTATTCTAAAACCATATGTCTAAGCTGAAAGACATTTTATGATCAATTGTCATTTCTCTATTCACTAAGCAATAAAAATGCTGAAACATGGGTGCATTTTTTAAATTGTGTAAAATTTTGCTCAAGAGACAGGTTAGTTTCATTAAATTAGATACAAAGACGGCTCCAGATAAAAGCATCTTAGGTTACAGGTTGGCGATTAAGGATTTGATAAATCCATTGATTAGACAAAAGTCATTTAGATCTGATTCAAACAAAAATGATTTTTTTTTTTTTTTGTAATCTTGTTCAATTTTTTTTTCACCCCCAATATCAATGTTTTGGATGATCAATCAATCAGTATTTAGGGGGAGTGTCCAATCTATCAAACCCAATATTCTGAATCTATGTATGTGAAAAAATTTGTTAAATTAACCCATTAAGGGCTGCATACATTTTCCATTCTTCAAAATTATTGATAATGATTTTTAAGGCTTATTAATGAATAAATTAAACAGTAAAAACGTGTTTTCAAACATATAATGTTTATTTATATACTAAACATAAAATATTCCTTAGTTATATTTTTCATCTTGATTTCCTTAAAAATATTTTTCATTCCATAAAAAATTTTAATCAAAATTAAAACTTATATTTCAAACATCCTTTTACCCATACATTTTCAGAGAATATTCTGTTATTCACAAAGTTGGAATGTTCGCTGAAGTTTTAAAATTGTTATTGTTTGTTTAAAAAACAATGAGCATGTACATACTTATATTAATGATGTAAATGTGTAGATAATATTAAATTGAAAGACAATTTAACACTTTTTAAAATAATAAAATTCGGTTTAAAACAAATGTCCACATACAGATAATTTAAAAAATTTTACTTTATGCTGCAAAAATGCAACATCAATCCAAAATAGGTAAAGAATGGTTTCATCCGTTAAAGGTATTTTCTCTAAAATAAGATGTGGTGGTGGGGGGGGGGCACTTTATCACTCAAATAACTTGTGAACTGAAGATGCCGAAATTGTGGAACATATAAGTACAACTATTTATATTTAAAACGACTACACACTTTCACAACTTCTGCTAGTATTCAGCAATTAATCTCAAGGGGGCAGTCTTATAAACACAGCTGATAATGATGTTATAAGGCCATAATATGAGTTATTCATCAATTTCCCAGATATTGTTACACTTCTTTAATAATACCTTTGGTGAAGAAGTAAGTCATGCTGTTACAAAATTTATTTTCTACAAGTAATCCTGATGGATCAACTTAAATAGTGGTTTTAATATTTTCCCACTCATTTAGAAAAAAAAGGAAAATTATTTTATTTCAATTAATGACTGCTAAAACAATAACAGTCGATTAAAATGATTTTTTTTTTCAAAGTCAAGACACATAAGCACAGCTTATAAAAAAAATGAAATAAAACAGATACATAAAAATAATCTTTTTATTACATTTTCAATAACAAAAGTATTTAAAACAGAAATTATGCATAATTATAAATAAAACAAAAGTAACAGGTGAAAAGGTTTCAATAATAATAATAATAATTAACACTCTTTATCAATTTAGTTTTAGATAAAAGTCATAATCTTTAATTGTACAATTTTTTTATTTATTGATAGCTCATCCTTATTCGAATAGAAAGTTTAGGCTTCATGTCTCACCAGGGCAAAACTTTTTTTGTGCGCATTCTTAGAAAAATGCGACACTTGAAAAATAAAAATGCAAATATACATACAGAGCATTTCATAACTCTTGGTGAAAAAAGTAAGGGGTGCTATAGAATGTCTAAAGAACAATTTTTGTCATACACAGCCATTGTCGTAGCACAAGTGATGACTGGTGAATGAAAGTCAGTTCAAGCTATTATTCTGTGGTCAATAAATAAAAATTTATTAAATCGTCTGTAAATAAAATAATTCATGCTGGATTAAAAAAAATATTTTGTATTTTGCTTGTATGTTCTAATCAATCTTGGATGTATTCAATGAACCCTTCAATTTTTTACTAAGAATTGTGAAACAACCTGTTTTTATGAAAAATTATTTATAAACACATGGAAGTCCCCCAGCAAGTCCATGTCTAGATAAAAATATAAATAATTAACAATACATACATACATATATGTGTGTATGTATATATATATATATATATATATATATAATATAATATAGCTTAACTTACGTAATATGGAATCCCAATTAAAATATTAATTGATAGCACGTAACCATGAAATTATAATTGAAAATCCAGAGGCTAAAAATAACTTAAAACAGGGCCATCAAAGCCAAAAAGAAGTGAGAAAACAAGCCAGGTGCGATCCCGTGGGCTTAACTTGATAATATATATAAATATATATGCCAGGATGTTCCAAAAACACTGACTTAGGCTTTTGTTCCTTAAATATTGATCACAGACATATAACTACAAACATGGATGCTACAGTCAAAACCTCAGTTTGCTTCAGCATCGTCTCAGTCAAAATCCCTTTTTGTCTCAGTTTGTCGCAATCAAAATTCCTTTTTTTCTCGGTATGTCTCAACTAAAATTCGTTTTTTCAAGTTTGTCTCTCAACCAATTTTATTTGTTTGTTTGTTTATGCGTGTTAAGGCAAACCTGCACGTGGGGTATCTGCCTAGCATGGAGGGTGCCTTGGTAGGAGGACTTTCTGGGGATGTAATGGGGATGAACCCTGTTCATAAATCCCGCGCTCGTTTCAACGAAAGAGTGTATAATCTACAAATTGGGTTCTAATTCCTTCATCCGTTGTCACTGCCGAGCCCAGTCTATAGGAAAGCTCAATGAACCGTCCTAAAATAACTTAAAAATAGCGGTTGGAGCCATTCGGCAAAGGAAGCCCTTGTTTCCATTCCACTGCGATGTCACTCTTCAGGCAGCGAAAGGCGTTTTACAGGCAAGTGAGCAAAAGTCACCTGCGAAAAGATCGCTTTCGAAATAAACCTATGGAAGAATGGGTTGTTTAAGCGGAACTTGTTTGTCATTGGAAACTTGTTCAAAATTTATTTCAATTGAATGGAATGAAAATAAATAAATGAAATGAAATGAAACTTACGTTCCGACACATCGAATGCAATCCAAACAAGAAAGGCAAATCATGGAGTTCGCACAGATTATAAAGCATTTTCCAACTATGTTCGAAATTTTTTTTCACACCCCATTTGGCAATGGATCGCAAAAATCGTAAACATGGGCGACTTTTGGGTGCAACTTTTGAGGGAGACGCACGATCATCGTCGGAGGACTCGTTCATTACCTAGTAGGATAGCATTGTGCTTGAAATGGATGCCTGCCTCTAGTCTGCCATTGACCGTAATGAAGCGGTTCTCAACCTTTTAACGTCGCTCCCCCCCCCCCCAACAAAGGCTAACTTACAGTGCCCCCCCCCTCACATTTTTCAGCTTACATTCAGTTTTTAAATCTTCAACCATGAACATAGAGTCGAATTTTCTACAAAATAATGTTATCAGTCAAGTTTGAATGAACATTTTAAGCGAAAATGGATATATTTTTGAGTAAAAATGAGAACAAATGAGACAAATGATAAGATATTTTTTAAAAACATGCACCCCTTGCATGCCATTTTGACGCAGCTGGCTGTGCGGCACAGCCAGCTGCGTCTCTGGGGGGGGATCTCTGGATCTGAGCCACGCGATGAACGTTTCGATCGTCCGCCTTCTTGCGGGTCGTTCAGTCGAGCGATGGCAACGGCTGTTCTTTTTTCAGCATGGGGCCCTCTATCCAGCTGTTCTCGCATTCTTCCCTTTTTCGGCAGATGTCAGTGGTTTTAAAAAATAATCGTGACCCTTTCTTTACGGTAAATGAAGTGCTGAAGAGCAAAGGATTCTCGTGGAGCTCTGTCACCCGCAACTCTTTTTATAGAAATCCAATCTATTCTTCGTGACTGGCAACAGTCCAAATGTCAGAGTTGGGTGTTCCCAGAGCGGGAACACTGCGCGGTAAAGGGTTCAAAAGAGAAAAAACAATCTGCTACGACGTCAGGCTGATATGCGATAGGCTTTTTGACACGAAGAGAGTCAGTACAGTGAAACTTTTATGAGCGACCCCCTCTATTAAGCGACGCCCTCCTCCAACGACCGATTTTTTTAAGACACCGATTGATGACCCACCTTCTTAATGTTAGAAGATCCTCTAGAAGAGACCACACAACGCTCTATAAGCGACCGGTCCAGGTTCCCTCTACAATAATTTCTAGCTTTACCGGAAGTCAACTGCCAGTCGACAGCTGTTGCAAGTGCACGTATACATCCCGTACAAATCTTGTCAGTTAGACAAGATACATGCCTGAGGAAGCGACTGATTTTCAGGTTGGAGCAGCGCAGTGATGGGATCGAGTCGTGCGAAAAAAGAAATTGGGATAGGAAGTGGGCGGTTACTTTGGGTCCATTGAAAACCCAGAAAACCTATTTTAAAGCCATTAGATTTTAGGATGACCTGTTTAGAGTGCAAGATGAATATCAGAATAAAGGCTCCCTTGTCATCTATGAGAAATAAAGTAATGAGAGAACAGAAAAAAGAATAAAAGAAACCGAAATTTCTAAATAATTTATTAAAATTTAAATAGTAAAAATGTGTTTGTACAATTACTTATGTATGAGTCAACAATTTCATAAATAACAAAACAAACAATACTTTTGAGCGTTTCTTTCTTGGCTATCCAATGTTTAAAATTCTTCGAGCGACCCCCTCTCTTAACGCCCGATTGACCGCGGAACAGAAGTATGTCTATCCTGAGCAGTGGCGTATGCAAGGGGGGAGTTGGGGGGTTCAACCCCCGCCCCCCCTTGTCAAAAATTTTTTAACAAAATGTCCATAAATCTTCAATTTTTAGCTTCAATATTAAGCATTTTAACACAAAGTCATGTCTATAACCCCCCCCCTCTACCCCCTTGAAGGAAGTCTGCATACGCCACTGATCTCGAGAAGTGTCACCGTATGGATAGACAGTCATTGAATGGAGTCGGTACTGATAAACGGCTGCACATCCAAGGCTTTTGTCATCGTCCAAATTCGTTTGCGTTCTTCTGTCGCCGAAGAGAAACAATGGTCTCTTCCCTCCACAAACCGTTCTCCGTTCATGAGGCCTCCCTGTATACAGGGACTCATTGTGACACGTCGGAGTCGCGGGCGGTTTGTTTCGCGTCGGAGTTTATGATAGAATAGATTGGATTTCTATAGAAATAGTGGCGGGTGACCTAGCTCCACGAGAATCCTTTACTTTTGAGCACGTCCTTTCGCGTCCAAAGATTATTTTGAACAGCACTGACATCTGCCGAAAAAGGGAAGCATGCGAGTGCAGCTGGATAGAGGGCCCCATGCTGAAAAGAGGGCAGCCGTGGCCATCGCTCGACTGAACAACCCGCAAGAGGGCGGAAAATCGAAACGTACATCGCGTGCCACAGATCGAGAGACCCTTTTTGGACGACCGCTGGCTGTGCCGACTGAACGACCCGCAAAAGGGCGGACGATCGAAGCGTTCATCGCGTGCCACAGATCGAGAGACCCTTTTAGGACGACAGCTGGCTGTGCCGGCACAGCCAGCTGTCGTCCAAAAAGGGTCTCTCGATCTGTGGCACGCGATGTACGTTTCGATCGTCCGCCCTCTTGCGGGTCGTTCAGTCGAGGGATGGCCACGGCTGCCCTTTTTTCAGCATTGGGAAAGGGTTGCGCCCTAAAGGGTTCAAAATCGCCCTATGGGTACCCAATATCCAAGCTGTTCCGGGATAGTTTTTCGCTATCGTGAAGCCAATTTTATTTTGTCTTCGTCGGTTTTCTTTCTTCTTACTTTACTTTTGACGTGAAGACGCCTTTTAAATTGGCTTCCATACTGGGTAGCCGTTTAGAGAACGGATGATAACAAAATCGGGAGACACAACTGGATACTGCAGCTACCATCAGAATATCAACCGATTTTGGCCTATTTTTGAGTGTTCCTGCAGAATAACTACAAATGATAGACGCTATTTTCGACGAAGAGATTCATTTTCCAACCCTTAACCCATTTATGCCTAGCGTCCCTTTTTTGGGACGGCATTTTCGCTATCATTCGAAAACGTTATTTATTTTTCCTAGCCTTTATTCGCGAGTATTGAACCTCAATTCCACAAAACATTTTAATAAGGCCAAGTAGGATGTTGACATTTCAATTTTTATACATAATGATTTTAAATGAAATCATCCCTTGTTCAAAAAGTGGACATCAGAAATTGATCAATGACTGCTGGTGTTAGCAAAAATCGAAGAAAGTCGCAAAAATATCCAGGCACGAATGGGTTAACAGCATCTATCCCTTCTGAGTCGTTTGAAATGATCTAATCTCTCTAAAATAGGCTTTAATGAATTTTTTCCCACAGAGCGTCATGTATTTAGAATCTTTTGGGTGGCCCTGTACATAAACTATCCAGTCCATTGGAGCTAAAAAGAGAGGTGCACAGATGTTACAACAATCCTAAATATAAAGTTTAAACATTCTACGCCTAATAGTTTTTGAGATAGGCGAGTTGAATGAATTTCGGCTCATAGAGCGTAATGTATTTGGAATCTTTTCGGCGGCCCTGTACATAAACTATCTATTCGATTGAGACCAAAAGGGGGAGGTGCACAACTAGATGTTAGAACAATCCAAAATATAAAGTTTAAAGTTTCTGCGACTTATAGTTTTTGAGATACGCGGGTTACATACGTACGTACAGACGTCAGGGAAATACTGGAAATAATTTTTGGCGATCCCATTACTTCCTTACTAGCGGTACACGTGCGAATAATTCGCACTCAATAAGTGTGATATCAGTTTGCAAAATTACAAAAATTATTTATTTTATTGATTCATTACAAGCTGGCCGGATTCTTGTGTAACGAAATCGCAACAAACAAAACTCTTGCATCCATCTAGCGAGCGGTTCTACATTCACGAGCGATTTCACTTGCAAAGCGTGACACACGAATCCTGCAAGGGCGTCCCATTTCATATGCGCGTCGGCGTTGCACTCACTGCGAATTTCACTCGTCAACTAATGATAAATGTACAAAATCCACTCCTTCGTAACTCCTAGAATATCACCTCTTCACGCAAGTTTTTTCGCAAATCGCAATGCTCAACAGCTAGGACGTTTCTCTTCATTACAAAGAAAAACGATTACGGTTGCTAGAAAGGGTGCGTTATCGCCGTCATTTGGCATGGGCACCCCTTCTACATTCCACCCATTCATTTACAAACACAAAAGCAATAACACATTTTTGAGTTGTGGATGCCGGTAGAGCAAGCAATTCTCTATAAAATGATATAAAATGTATGGGGTCATTGTGAGGTTTTTTCTAAAAAGGGAGGCAAACATCTTAACCTTAGCGTATTAATCTATAGGATACTTCGCACATGGAAGTAAAAAAGAGCCAGTTCCGTCCCTTATTCTATCCAGTGACTTCTGGGAAAAATTTCCGCAGAGAGCAGAGACCACCTGATCTGGAAGCCCCGCATCCGTATTTGCAAATCAGCAATATTCAGGAAATGAGACCCTCAAGGGAGCGAAATTCGGAGATTGGGGGGAGGGGGAGGAGGACAGCTCCGGGATCGAAGGCCGAACAAATGTCCATTGGATCAGGAGAAGGGTTCATTAGGTGGACGCGAAAACAAGCGTCTAGATAGTAGAAAGAATCCTGCTTCTCATCTCTTTCCTTCCCAGTGCGCATTCTGTGTCGCGCGTGATGTCAAAGGTGGGTGGGAACGGAAGAGGGTAGAGGGGAAAGCTTTGCTAGCTGTTGCTACTTGTTTCTCGCACCTCGTTGCTCTATTCCCGATGTCCGATTCGGGAGTGAGCTTTTTCAAAGCAGCAAAAGGCCCTTTTCAGGGCAAATTACATAGATAGGCTAAAAATCTGCACCACTCATACAATTTTCATTGTAACTGGTTGTTTTAAACTATTGCACCATACTAAAGGGTTTTAATGATAAGCAATTACTTTTTATGCAATACATTTTACAAGGGGCCTGGTATTTTTTTAAATAAAAAATCAATTTTTAAGAGTTGACCTATAAACAAAAAGACCCAGTGAGAATCCATTTCAACATAAGTGAAAAGAAACACTCCCAAAGAAAATAAAGACTTTCAATTTCTTGTTTTTTAAAGTAAGCTAATCACATAAAAACAAAAATACATATAATCAGTGCCACAACTAAAGTTTAGTTCACACAGTACAAACCTTAATTTTTGGCAAATGAGGCATTGCTGGGGGGGGGGGCATGTGCCCCATTTGACCTCCCCTAGATGCATGCCCATATATAATAGCAAAATATAAAATTCATTATTTTTTGAAAAAAGATTTGAATTAGATTGTAAAAAATTATCATTTTAAATATTTTATTTTAATCCTATTTAGATGCATATATACGCCCTTACATAGTATATTATTGTGTCCACATTAGTTTGGATCATTAATATCAAGTATAAAATCTACATAAGCTAAAGATTAAATATTATCGTAGTATAACTAACTAGGAGAAGGAAGGGGGGGGGGCAACTGCCCTTTCAAAAAAAGTTCAATAAAATTCCGATATGACCCATTTGAAAATATTTTCAGCAATAGAAAACAGTTTACCCTTAAAAAGTCGTCCAGTTGAGGCAGATATCCCTCGTGTAAGTTTACCATAACACAGCAGAACAATGTTCAAAATTAATTTAAATTGAAAACATTTAGCAGAAACACAACAAAGTCAATCCATTTACACACTCACACGCTTTCTTATTATTGTCAAATGAACACATCAGTCAAACTAACTCCCATGTTACTGCAATTATTGAGCTAAGGGCACTAATTCATGCACCTTAAATCTGATTCTTTTAAAGGTGTAAAAAAGAAAAACAAAACAAAAAATCCTTTTTCTTTTACCTTTCAAAAAAGATTTGTGCTTTTTGAACAACCCAAATTACAGTTTGCAGCAACCCAAATTAAGTATAAGATTTATAAATCAAATCTAGTTAAATATATATTTTATTCAGAACTTTTTGTAATCAACAGTAAATTTTACAAAATTTCAAAGAATTGTGCATGAATAATTTTTTAAAAATAATTTCAATTATTAGCATATTTTTTTATTGTTCTGAATCTTGCTCACAGCAAACTTCCTGAAAGCAATAAAAATTTTATTTTATTTTAATCATCAAATTTATAACATTAAATTCATCAAGCATAACTGAAACAAATTTCCGATATCTATGCGAATATCACGCTAAACTGTCAGAGAAAGCCAATAACACTATTTTCAGAGACCGTAAGGCAAATTACAGCTATCCTAAAACATTATTTATTTCACAATAAAGTGAGGTAACTTAAAAATTTTTTAAACAAACATTTGTTTGAATACGATGTCAATATAAACATAATCAATCCCAAATGTTCACGAAATGTGTGTGTGTGCTTTGGTCTCATGCTGCTCTTGTCCACCTCCATTCGACATCGTGCGCGACACAGAATGCGCACTGGGAAGGAAAGAGATGAGAAGCAGGATTCTTTCCACTATCTAGACGCTTGTGACGCGAAATGACCGGCAGTCGTCCTCGCTTGCCTGCCAACTCCCACCACCACCCTTTCTCTCTCAGTCGGGTGACCCAAGAGTTTTTATGAGCCCGGAAACTGAATGACGTCACTTCCTCCGGAGGAGTGACGTGTTTTTTACTTCCTTACAACGACCCGATTTTGCCGACGTAATTTGTAGACAGGATTTGAAGACATGTTTCTTTATATGAACTTACAAGGTGAAGATCTTTTGAAATGTGTTTGCCAGATAACGCGGAGGTGGGAAAGGGGGGAGGGGAGAGATTAAAATCTCGAAAGTCGCACAAGGTTTGCAATTTTTGATAACGGACCGCCCAGTTTGCTGCCAAAAAATACCTTCAAAAACCCAACCGAGCTTGACGATAGCTTCCGATTTTGGCTAGAAACTAGGAAAGTATAGTTAAAAATATGCCTAGAGAAGATTGTAAAATAGTGCTAGGAAGCGGTTTTGATATAGATTTCAATTCCGAATATGTGTTTTATGCGGATTACGATGCCCCTTCCATAAGCGGTATTGAACACGGCGAAGTGT